>JACEGR010004125.1:0-92061 GCA_014170235.1 Listronotus bonariensis
AGTGCCGTGCAATTTCGAAATACAACTTTTCACGTGGGTTATCTCAAGAACAGTGTTTAGAAGAAATGAAGCGTATACTTGCTGATGACTGTCCATCTCGTGCGACCATATACAGATGGTACAAACAATTTCAGCGGGGCTCGTTTTCGCTTGAAGACGCCTCACGGTCAGGTCGACCGTGTAAAGTAGTTACCCCAGAAAACATATCTGCCGTCCAAAAAGCTATAGAAATAAACCGACGAATTATCTATCGACAGTTGGAGGAGACATTGAACATTAGTTTAGCAACATTACACAGGATCATACATGAGCACTTGGGTTTTAGAAAAATTTGTACTTTTTGGGTTCCACACAAGGTAACTCCCGAGCAGCAGACACAAAGAGGAAATTGGTGTAAGAAAATGATGTCCAAATTCCAGGAGGGTAAATCTAAAGACATAGTGTCGATCATCACGGGAGAGGAAACTTATCTTTATTATTAGGACGTCCCAACTAAACAACAGAATAAGATATGGGTTCTCGAAGGTGAAGATACTCCGACCGAAGTTCGCAAATCAAGATCTGTAAAAAAAAATAATAGTTGTTTTCTTTGGTTCAAGAGGAATAATTGAACGTGTTGTGCTCCGAGAACAGAAGATCGTAAATGCTTTCTGGTACACTACAGTATACCTTTTAAAACTTATAGAAAAGTTAAGAGTGATTCGCCCAAACTCGCAACTCGCTAGCTGGTACCTTCATCATGACATTGCCCCACCTCATCGAGCTGAACTTACCAGTCAATTTTTGACAGATGCAGGCTTGAGACTTTTGGAACATTCTGCCTTATAGCCCTGACTTGGCGCCGTATGACTTTGGGTTGTTTCCTTTTGTCAAGAGCCAACTGAAAGGACAAAAGTTTAAAACTGAAGACGCGCTACTGGAGGCCTGGGATAAAAAATGCTCTGAAATTTCAAATGAAAAGTGGAAAGCTATTTTAAGTTACTGGTTTGTTAAAATGGAAAAGTTTATTCAATGTGGTGGAAATTATTTTGAAAAAATCAAATAATTGTACGTATATCTCAAAACTTTTCGAACACCTCTACGTATAATAGTAAAAAGAAATACCTTTTATGGAAATGTATCCTCGAAAAATTAATGATTAATATTACATTAAAAAAAAAAGAAGAAAAAAACCTATACATTATTTAAATGTAAAGCATTTTTTACTAAGTTTGAATACTGTTTATACAGTGCTAAAGTCTGGACCCCCTCCTAACTTTTGAATTGTTAGGTAATTTGGTTTATGTTGCCTCACTAAAATTTTTAAATTTTCATGAAAAAATACTAAACAATTTAAAAGTTAGGAGGGAGGGGTCCTGAATTTAGACAAGTACTGTATATTATAAATTATTTATATTTTTACTTAGTAGGCTAACCAAAGTAGATGAAAATATCTGTTCTTAATCAATTTCCTTCAATAAAATATCAGTTTTTAACAATAATTAATATTTTATTCCTACTATAGATGTGCCCAATGTTTTCGTGAATTTGAAGACGGGGTTTTTACGAATATGATGGAAGAAAGTACTGCGAACATGATTTCATGTCCTGTTTGCACCCTGCTGTCAACGTTGTGGATCGTTTATTATAGGTAGGTATTAATTAAAACGATATTTATTTAAATGAAGGCTAAAAGCCTAAATACTAACGTACCGTGGGTGTCTTAAGCAAGGTAAGAGGAACTTTGTTAACACGGAACTTAAATACTTGAAGATTTGGGGGGAGGGGAGGAGGAGTAATACAATTTGTGGGGGTTTTTTCAAAACGGCTTTTTTCGAAAAATATGTAGAAAATATTGTTAAGGGTGACAAAATGAAAATATCGTAAAGGTTTGAGCCCTGAATATTAATATTTAGAAGTCTGTCTTTTTTAATTTAGATTTTTTATTTGTACTTGTATTTTTGCCTTACAGCTGCCTAACTGTCGAGGTAAAAAAAATAATTTTCACATATACCTTTAGAAAATTAAATTGCCTACAAAAAACCTCTTATTGAAAATTTTCGCCAGACAAAAGCCTTTTTAAGTAGTGAAGCTTTAAACATTGATGTATTTTTAGATCTGCCTTTTTTATTTTGAAATTTTTGTAACCAACGAAAAAATAAATAAAAAAAAACAACATAGGTTCTTAAAGGGAATTTAACGTTTTTACATAAAATCAATCTTTCAAAACTTATTCAGAATTTAAGTTAAAGAAAAAAATTTAACTTTTGTTTTCTTCCTTGTTGAACCAATTTATTTTACTCAGTGGAACAAATTTATAAATTACATTATCAAAAATCATAATTTTATTAATCTTATCGCTTTAAATATCCAAATTTTATGATATATTGAAACCTATTTTGAGTTAATAGCTATTTTTTATATGAAAATGTAGATTTACTTACTTTAAGACAGTAAATCTACGGTTTTGTATAAAAAATAGCCATTAACTGAAAATAGGTTTCAATATAATATGAAATTAAGATATTTTAAGTGATAAGATTGATAAAATGATGGATTTTCGATGATGTAATATATTAATTTGTTCCAATGAGTGAAAAAACTTGGTTCAACAATGAAGAAAACAGTAATTTATTTTTTTCTTTAACTTACATTGTGAAGATCTTTTAAAAGAACGATTTTATTTGATAACATTAAGAGACCTTATTTGTAGAGCAATAAATTTCCTTTAAAAATGTATCTATTATGTGTGCTAAGTATTGATATCTAATAATAGAATTATAATTTATTATCTAAATAATATTATAGGTCGGGTGATTAAGGCTATGAATGCATCATGGCATGCTGAATGTTTCCGCTGTGAAATGTGTCAGCTAGAACTAGCTGATACTGGATTTATTAAAAACGGAGGAAGAGCACTTTGCCACGAATGTAATGCCAAAGTTAAGGCTAGAGGACTTGGAAAATATGTCTGCCATAAGTGTCAGTAAGTATACCATGGTTATATTTTACAGTGAGGTCATAAAGTTCGTCGCCCCCTTTCTAACTTCTGATCTGAACCGTTCGGAATATTTTCATGAAACTTTAAACGATTGAAGGTTGTCCGAGGACTTTTTGTTTGACCTCCGGACAGTGCGGACGTGCGTAGAGGACTACAAAGTTCTTCCCGGAGGGGCGGCTAGAGGTGTCGTACGAACGTTTTTTACATTCGGGGATCAAGGAAAGATTCACGCTAAATTGACGGCATCTTTCTTCTGGATCTAAGCGCTGTGAGCGAAGATTCCTATAAGCTAATAGTATCCTGTTTGGTGGTGAATACGAGGTATTTCTCAAATGGCGGGAAATGGATGGGCGTGCCATGGGAACTGTCAGTAGTGAAAGTGAAGGTTATACATAACACCAGTAGCAGGTCTTGGTTTGACAGCCGACAATTTATGCATTGCATCGATTGTTAAATTATTTTGTATTCTTTTTGGAATTTCTGGAAGCTACGAGCTCGATTATCCAGATTTTCCGCCGACGAAGCCCTGGAAAGCATAGTCCGGAAGGGGGAGAGTGGTGGATTGGACCTGAAAGGACCAAAACAAAGAAAAAAAAATAGAAATAGAATAGAAATACCGTTTTAGAATTGGTTCTTCGCCTAAAATTGATGAATGTATTCTCGAATTAACCAATCCGTTTGATTTTTAGTGCAATCATTGATGACCAGCCGCTAAAATTCCGCGGTGAAGTGTACCATCCGTACCACTTCAACTGCACTGCCTGTGGAGTAGAATTGGATGCTAATGCTAGGGAAGTCCGTAACAGGCCCGGATTAGCCAAAAATGATACCAACGAACTTTATTGTTTACGTTGTCATGATAAAATGGGTGTACCTATTTGTGGTGCTTGTAGACGTCCAATTGAAGAGAGAGTGGTTACTGCTCTGGGAAAGCATTGGCACGTGGAGGTAATTATCGTTATTTATTATACCGGGTGTTGCTCCGTCGAGCGGGACATAGCGAATCCCATTTAAATTTTGAAGTAGTCAAATATTGGCTCCCCTAATTATTTTAGAAAAAATGCTATTAGGATTTATTGAAGAGCACAGTAAGTTCCACTCAAAATGAAAATTTGAGCATTTTTCAACCAACCAGTAAAGAGTAAACTGCTTAATACTTCTGCAACGTAGTATCTCATTATTCACCCTGTGGTACATCCATATTCTGGCACGTTCAGCGGAAATAGCATTCCTTAGCTGGACTAAATTTTCATATTCTTTATTGGTAGCTTAGTTTTTAAATGTCCCCATAGAAAAAAATCGTTTGGCGAAAGATTACGTCGATTTTCTTTACATTTGCAATTATTGATTACTGTGCCTGTAGTTTCAAATTTTTTATTGTCCGTTCTATTGTCGATTTACTTGGTATTGGCCTATTGGGAAAATAGGCTGTAAACATGTCCGCTACTCTTCGATAACTATTTCCCTGGTAAAACCATTTTATAATATTGATTTTTTCTTGATTTAAGTAGTTCATTATTTAAGAATGATGTGACATTGATCTGACAACTTGAGAGAAAGAATTTTTCTAGTAATTTATTATAAACTTCTAATAATACAAGGCGGGTAAGAAGATAGGAGATTCGTAACTTATTTTAGCATTTATCTCTTAGCTGGCGGACTGAGAAGAACTGAAATTTGTACACTGGGGAAATTTACATGGGATTCTCTATGTCCCGCTCGACGGAGCAACACCCGGTATAAAACTTGTTGCAATCTCCATATCAAATATAATCTTGATGAAAAGAGACCAAAAAAAAAACAAAAGTTATTTAAGACTGAATTTGATCAAAATTTTGTTTGTCCAGTTTTTTTTACCAAGATAGTGTAGTTTTACTAAAATATTCATTTAGCTGATCCCTTAAATACATTTTTTTAGCACTTTGTATGTGCCAAATGCGAAAAGCCTTTCTTTGGACATCGCCATTATGAGAAAAAAGGATTAGCCTATTGTGAAACTCATTATCATCAACTTTTGGAAACCTTTGCCACTTATGTAATCAGGTGATTGCGGGAGATGGTATGTATATCTTTATTTATTTGTATTGTAAAAAAGGCCCTATAATATTACTATTTCGCTAATTTAAAGAATATTTTTAAAAATAAAAACTGTTATGAAGCAATACAACATTAAACAAAATCAGTATTATTGTGAACACCTAGTATAAAAAGTATACATTTTGGGAATTTTAAAATAAGCATACATTTTAATTAGGTTTCTTAACATTGGGAATTTTGCTAAATAAAGCTATATACGTGAGGTGTCAAGGTTTTTAAAGTATAAATTAAACAATTTTTTAGGTTACTCCTATAATAATAAAATAAAAACATTAAACAAACTGGGTCGCGTAGAAATGCAAAACAAACACTGGAAAATTTAATATTTAAAGACAAAAGATATTAGATAAGAATTAGGTAGTAGAAGTGAAGTCAAGTAAAAAAGTTAAAGTTTTAGTTAAGCCCCTGTACGGGCTACCCCTAGTGGGGGTATGCCCATACTAAATTAGGACAACCAAATGACATGGACATGGTAAACAAACCAAACCAAAAGTCTAAAGGGTCTGCGAAAATCGCATCCTGATAACTTTGCTTATTTTTAAGATATTCGCCATCAAAATGGGTCAAAATATAGAGGGGTATTAATTGTGATAAGGACTTGTATCCAAAATTTTTCTTTATATTGAAAGAAAATTGTCGTTTCTTGTTTTATAGGGCTTATTGTAAAAACATTATAAGCTCCATAGCCACAGAAATCTGTTTTTTCTCTAATTTATTTAATTATTAATATAAAAAGCAGCAAGAAATTATATATTAAAACAGTATTATCGTTGGAGTTTATTAACTCGGTAAAAGGTATTTAAGTTTATTTTAGATAAAAGTTGGTAATAGTTCGATATAGCGGTTTTCGCTATTATAAGAGATTTTTGAAAAAATATTTTTAAGGGCGTTTCTATAGGTCGATTATGACATAAATCTGTGTGCGCGTTTTCCAAAATCCAACGTCAAACACAAGAAAACATTAATACACTGCACTCGAGGCACATGAAAAATGTAAATTAATTTTGAAAGGTATTAAATTTTTCGAAAAACTATCCCACACATATGAGATATCTCGTCCGCCATTAATTAAAGAAGGAAAATTCATTTTGGTCAGCTGATAACATGAAGTTCGTCATTATGAAAATGACAGTCTTGATAGAAGCAGTGTTGCCAAACTTCTATGAAGATTAACACCAAGCCTATTTTGGGGACTATCCACCATTTCCATGAGAAACAATGGTATTTTTTTGTAGAAATGCCTCCTTCTTTATGTTTAGGTATTTTCCTTTTTCTCTACAAATTATAATAGGAAGAAGGAATAACTTAATTTTTCATATGAATTTTGTCCTGTATCTTCCTTTTTTAAGCTATTGACACTTTCTCACTTTATTTGGCAACATCGCAAGACATTTACAGTTCTATTGCAAACTCTTTTTTTTATGCAGTGACAGCCATGGCGGGATTATTGTACTATTGTTTATTTTTAATTTTTTTAAACAATTTTTTGTACATTTTTGTAAACAGAAAGTGCGGTGTGTACTGTGAAATACTGTTTTTGGGTGTTTAATGTAGGAATTCTACTGTTTCGTCCCCAACCAGCACCCCTATTCACTCCACCGTCCCGTAACTATGTTTTTATTAATAATAAATTATAGAAATGGATTTTGGAAAACGCGCACTCAGATTTGTGTCATAATTGACCTATAGAAACGCCCCGAAAAAGAATTTTTCAAAATCTCTTATAATAGCGAAAACCGCTATATCGAACTATTACCTAAAAGTTAATTTAAACATTTTTTTTTTTACTGAAAAATTTAATACCTTCATATTTTGTGATTGTGGCTTATCGTGTTTTACAATAAGCCCTTTATATTATTTCTTGACCAGATTTTATTCAACAGATTTGATGGTATACATAAGAAGGGTTTGGATATCTTAAGTTTAAATATAATAATTTACGTGAACTACGAATTCTAAAGTTTATTTTACTTATTTTTTTAGTATTTACTGCACTTAACAAAGCCTGGTGTGTTCATCATTTCGCTTGTTCAGTTTGCGATCAAAAAATGAATCAAAAAACGAAATTCTATGAATGCGACCTAAAACCAGTGTGCAAAAAGTGTTATGAACGGTTTCCCAAGGAGCTGAGAAATCGTTTAAGAAGACAACATGAAGCTATTCCGAAGAGAGCACCTACACCTGTAGAATAAAGAGGTTTTATTGCAAAATAGTAATTGCTTCTAAAATTTTAATATATTCTTTTGACCAAAGATAATGAAGCTAAAGGTACAAGGTATTAGGTCAACTAGATTCTACAAAAAATTATTTTCTTTTATTATGCAGGCAAATCCAGTTGTTAGAGTTTGCAAACAATTGTATTACATTTTTAAAAATTATTTTTCTAATGGAGGAAGTTCAGTATATTCACAAGATACAAATATTTGTTTTTCTTTTAAATTTTAATCCAGGTTGGTTTTGCTTTACGTACTTGTGTTGACCACATTATCTTTAGTTTCATTATTTAAAAAAGAATTGCTAGAAGTTTTCTCAGAAATGGGTTGATTTTTTTGCCGCTTGTTAACTTTTATTTTATTAACAGTAAATAATTTATATAAGAAAATATGAACAAAAATCCATATATGTGACCTGGAAAATTAATTTTAGAGCATATTAAGAGTAAACCTAAATATGCTCTTAGCCAAAATTTTACAGTGGTAAAAACTATTTTAGTCAATTGTTAAATACGTCACCAACCAGGGAAAATTAAAATTTTAACAAAATTGTCTATAGATTTTTGTAAATTATTTTTAAAGTTCATTAAAATTTATTCCACAATTTGCAAGTTCAATCAACTTCACAATGTTGCCAGTGCCTATGTGAAAAGCGTCACGTTAAATAAATATGCCAAGAAAGAAAATAGCAATAGAAAAGGGATGTCGTAGCTTGTATCTTTTGTGACGCAGGCGCAAAATCTTTCAATTCCCAGGAAAATTTGGAGAAAAGAAATAAAATCCAATCTATCTATACCGAAAATTTTCTACCTTCGGTGTACATGGCTAAGGGACTATTTTAGCCTCGGTCTAATATCTTTACAACTTAAAGGTTAATTGAAGATTTTGGGGCAAAAACCAACTAGTCTATTTTTGCACAATATATTTATCACAAAGTCGTATGCTCTAAAAAAATTCGCACAGATTGGTGCAAAATCCTCCAGTCCGAAGCACGTTGACGTTGCTTTAAGAATTTTGCACATAGCCGAGGACGTATTTTTAAGAAGAATGCGGACAATAGGCACTTATTCATGTACACCTTAGGTGGCAAATTTTCGGTGTAGATAGATTGGATGCCAAACTTTGCATTTTTGTGGAAATTCCCGCATAGACCGACGACGTAATTGGAGTGTGCCTACGTGACAAAAGATACAAGCTACGACATCCCTTTTCTATTGCTTTTTCCTTTGTTGGCATATTTATTTTATGTGGCGCTTTTCAGGTAAGCACTGGCATAATAAATGTTTTAACTTACTAGGTACAACTTATGCCAATAAGTTTTATACCTTATTATTTTGACTTATTTGGAAGTCACAGGCGTTAATGGAAAACTGCTTTTAAGAAAACGCAAACAAATTAGCAAAAAAACCTAAAAAAAAGTAATTATTGTTAGTGTTTCTATCATATAATCTTTACCTTAATGGTTTAATTTATTTTAATAAAATAAATTTTAATTTTATAAACCTGGGGATTCTAGTATTTTTTATTTTTTATTAACTAATCTTATTAACATAAGATTAAACGAATTGTGTAGTACAATCATTGAGTTTTAAGTAACCTTGTTTCATAACTCTGTTATGAAATATTTAGAAATTAATAACAGACAATCGAAGATATTTACTTAATGGTGGGTTTATTTTAAATAGGTTAAATAATCATAGAAAAAAATTTACACTTTTCTTGTAAAATTTATTTAAAAAAAATGTTTTTAAGTTGAAAGCCTTCTGGTAACATTTTATTAATGTCGTATTTGGTTAAAAAATATAAACATTAGAACAGGCAATTACTATTGCTGAGCTTTTTAATAAGTATACATATAAAGTTTTTTTTGATAAAATATTAATCCAATGTAATGCTAATTATTGGTAAGAAAAAATACTTTGCTATGAAAAACATGCATTCTACTTTTGCATATGAATGTCCGACTTTAGACACAAATTTTAGTTACTGCAAAACGCATTTAGTTAGTGTGAGTGCACCACAGAGATCCAGAGCCCGTACTCCGTATCTCGCAAGAAAGAATTTTTTTCTCTATTTTCTATTTCTTGTCTATTTCGAACTCCGTCGTTCCGCACTCACGAATGGACAACACGAACGCCTGAAAATAGAAAGGCGATTTGGATCTTTCTTGTCATTTATCCTGTTCTATTGTATGGCGTTTTGTATAAAGTGATCTTGCTCTTCTTACCTGCTGGACGATTCTTTTATAAGCGGGTGTTTGCGGGAACATTGATGCAATAATAAACAAATTTTTATTTAGTGTTTTGTAGAAATTATAAACCTATTTAAAAAAAAAAATAAAAAATATCTCGCAATGCTTCTTTTATGGTCTAAAAATATGCAATTAAAATAATTTTTTTCTCTTAAACTAAAGAAGATACGGACAAAAATAAGGAGACATAAAAGCTTTATTTTTATTTGCTTAATCTAAAGAAAGCACAAAAATTTTACACACATTTACAGTCAGTGGCGTACCGTTTTTTTGTTAGAAATATTCCTTTAGTTGCCTCTCGAGACGCCACTGGACTTATTATATGTAATTAAGTTAGTGATAAATTACCCCTTAATGTTATTAATAATATTGCTGAATTAAAACAAAATTGGGTAAAGAATTGTTTAGGATATTTAAAAAAAATATATTTTTTTTTAACTTTTAACACTCTGTGGGAAGTTTTTTCTTCAAATCAATCAAAGAATCATTCCCTTAAATATTAGCATGTCTTTATTGAACACCTTGTATAGAGAGGATTATATCGTCTAACCAAGCTAATAATTTTTAGATTAACAATGCAATGACCAGTAAATTTTGTTATTCAGATTTAAGCTAGTTGCTTAAAAATTTGTTTTAGAGGTTTCAATGACTAAATTTACCAGTATTATTTCTTGCTTGCTTGATATTTGAATAAAATTTTAAAACTTAGTGTTTGACCGTACTAACTATTAAAAATTATCACTTCTGTTATGACACAGAAAAGTTACAAGTCCATCTCTAGGTGACAAATGTCAATCATCTGATTCTAGTGACTTTGGCTTTTTTATTCTTCATTTAAAGTTCTGCATTCAGGTGAGCCATTTAAAAAATGTGAGTTCGTATTAAGTAGATTTTTTTGATAAGTCTTTAGATTTAGATGTGCAAATTTGCAGTTGTTTTAAACGTTCTACGATTACGTCAATTACTTAAAATTATTTCTAGTGGTTAGGTTGAGATGTACCTATTAATATTATATCTTTGAATTGTATTAAGTACATTATGTTTTATTTTAATTGACCATATTTAGCAGTTGCAACTAGGTTTTTAAATATTTCAAATAAAATAATTCGGAATGTGCCTTAAAATAGCTAATTAAAAATAATTAGGAGGTATTACATAAATATATTTTATTTAAAAATTACTAATTTATAATAATATACCGATTAGCATTTTTTTTAGGTTTTAACTAAAATGTTGTTTAACCAAACTTGGTCAATCTTTTTGCTATTAATAAATTTTTAATTGTTTTTTTTTATTAACTTACATAATATGTTTAGTATGTACTATATTTTATCATGTATACAGTATATTTTGATAGACAATAAAAGCTTTAACTCCAAAATATGTTTTTTTTTAATTTTTGAAACCTTAAAACATTTTTTACTTATTTTTCTGCGACAACTAGCCAAAACAGGTGCTCAGGCCCTGTTTTACGGACCGGAACCATTCTGCGGCATAACGAGAGGTCACATAAAGGAAGAACTCAGAGAATGGGAACAGAGGCAAAAAGAGACTCACTGGAATAACGCTTCAGGACCAAGACATGCGAAGAGATTCATCTTCCAATCGCCCAAATACACTAAAAAGCTAGAGTTTCAAAAGAACGAACTCAGGATAGTTACTCACTTCCTGACGGGTCACGGCCGTCTGAGGTACCACCTCAGGCGGCTAGAGGTGTCGTACGAACGTTTTTAACCTTCGGGGATCAAGGAAAGATTCACGCTAAATTGACGGCATCTTTCTTCTGGATCTAAGCGCTGTGAGCGAAGATTCCTATAAGCTAATGGTATCCTGTTTGGTGGTGAACACGAGGTATTTCTCAAATGGCGGGAAATAGATGGGCGTGCTATGGTAACTGTCAGTAGTGAAAGTGAAGGTTATATGTAACACCAGTAGCAGGTCATGGTTTGACAGCCGACAATTTATGCATTGCATCGACTGTAGAATTATTTTTATTTTCGTTTTGGAATTTCTGGGAGCTACGAGCTCGATTATCCAGATTTTCCGCCGACGAAGCCCTGGAAAGCATAGTTCGGAAGGGAGAGAGTGGTGGATTGGACCTGAAGGGACCAAAACCAAGAAAAAATAGAGAGAGAGAGAGAGAGAGAGAGAAGCACCACCTCAAAAGATGGGAAAGCGCCGACAACGACCTCTGCAGATTTTGATTGATCGAGCTGAAACCTGGAAGCATATACTATGCCATTGTATGGAATTATCACGCCAGAGGCTAAAATATCTCTTTGTTTGGGAATCGAGGGAATTACCAATGAAGGGGATCCAAAAACGACCCCATTCTATGCAATACAATACAACACCTATATGCCGTGGACTTTATGCATTTTTTGCGAACAGACCAATGTAGCTTTTTAAAGTTAACTAAACATTTATTATTCAAGAAATACTTGCACATACTCTAAAATGAATTGAAAGCATGTGTGTTTAGTTATAAATATAAAAGCTTAATAATATAGCGTATTACATAAGATGCGCTTTAAAATAACAAACGCTTTAAATTAGGTTTTCCACTATATTTACCCTAAAACCGCCTTAGGTGAATAACTTTCAGAATATCTATATAAATAATATTTTTGGTGAACTTACCAGGATATTTATGCGCATTAGTTGATATAGTCCTTAGGATATTGCTTGGGGTAAATAATTGTTTTTGGTGCACTATACACACTATTGATATCAAATAAAACCAATTTTTAAAAACACACTTAGTTAATTAGTAGCCCGTAAAATATATTTGTCCATTTACCGTATAGGTACTACTTTTACTTTTAATAAAAAAACACTTATCCGGTCAATAGCGCACAACCAGGCTTTCCTAATTTCATCGTTTATGGGGAAATAAAATGTTGTTTGATAACCCTCTGTTTTAATATAACTTGGGTAATTCGTTTTGCAGCCCGAAACGCAACACGTTCGTGCCATAATGTATGCCGTACGCACCAACTATACGCGCACATTTAAACGTAAAAACAGCGATTGACATATTGCCACTGGTCCTATTTTCTAAATATAACAACTAATTACTTATTTTTTCTTTATATAATAAATACACGCTACGATTTAACTTTTAAAAACAGAAAAAACCTTTTAAGCAATCGTTTAAACTTGTTTCTGTTTACTTCTAAACATTACTTGACATTCCTACTGTGCTGTGTTGCCAGATTTCTCCTTCACGGCTTAGAATTTAAGAAGGCTGTGCTATTATATATTTGTGTGTGTATCTGTCTTTGTTGTATATGTATATATAATTTATTGTTTTGCTTTGTCTACAAGATATCTAAATATTTTTTATGACAATAAAGCTTATTAATATTATTATTATTGGGATAGCCAGGTAGGGGCGAGGAATTTTAAGGAGTGGCGAACAAATGTGTTTAAAAAAAAATTGAATAGGTTGTTCTATCGTAGAAAATATACAACAAAAAATACGAGAACGACAAAAAATAGCCATTTTTACGTGACAAAAAAAAAAATAGTAAGCTGGCCCGGACCATCGTACCACTGGGAACTTCAAACGAAGTCTCGCTACGCAGTAAAGGGCTGAACAGGACAGATTTTTTAAGGGTATACTTAACTTCAGTTTAAATTGTGCACAAAAGGAGCCCGGCTGTTCAGACAAACAGTCAAAGTATCACACCTAAACCTTAGGTTTTGAAAGAAATAAAACACACAAAGAAGGTAGGAATCCACAATGAAATAAAGCAAATTTCATGAACTTTTCTTTCATAAGACATCTTTGCATGATGGGCTCTTCTTCGCAATGTGACACGATATTTTTACAATGCTTCACGAATATTAAGAGTGTTTCAACAGTAAAACTTATTATTTGACTCGACACAACAAATTTCATGAAAAACTCTCATCGTTGATCCCCTAACCTTTACACTCTTTAAAATTAGTAAACTGGGTTTCTTTAAACACCAATCCAACTTTCTCAGGGGTGGCAGTTTCTTTAAACTAACCACTTCTAATTTCGATGTGGCTTGTCCACAGGGTGGTTCTATATTTTAGTATGATTTATTATTTAAAGTAGGAACTTTCTAAGCTAAATTTGTTACAGAAAAACTACTATTAAAACAATTAAATTTTATTTAAAGCAAAAAATAAATTGATAAATAATGGTGAGTTTAACTAAATAAAGGCTTGAAAAAACGAATAGTCTTTAAGATCTTATTTCTAAATTACCTTACAGTTTATTGTCAGTAAATTTGTCCAGTCTGCACAGCACATTCACTTTAAATCACTATTACAATTATTGTACAGTATATCTGTTGAAAGTCTCAAGACATTTTGTCTGCGGTGTTATTTTATGTTGTAATGCTCGGGAACGAGTTAAAAAATGAAAAGTTGAGAAAACCTTAGCGTTTTTCACGGAATGTCTTTTCTAAGACAATTTGTACAAACAGTTTGCACAAAACAGCTGGGAATAGCGAAAAAGAAAAACTTTTTGATAAGTACTTAATTAAAAGAACCTTGGCGTTCTTTTTGTAATAGTTGTCCTTTTGACAAGTCTATTACATAATCTTTGTAACCTTATGTTACTTGAGGAGCCCCAATACACTTTTGGGGGTGGAAATTTAAGAGAAAACCTTACGTTCTCGTAAATTTAACCGGATAAAAGTAACCTTTTGTTACACAAGTAAAATCTTAATCCACTCTTTGGGGGTGAAAAGAACCCTGGCGTTCTTTTTCTTCAACTTGAGCGCGAGATGTAACCTTTTGTTACTAGGTACTTCAGCGGTCTCCGTGTAGACACACTCGGGGGAAAATATAACGATGTTACGTTAGAGGTCTCCGGGTAGACACTGAATTTGGAAATATGAGTTTTGGGAGAGAAACTGAAATAGAGGTGGATCCAAAGAAAAAGAAAATGGTTAAACCAATAAAAATACAGAAACAAATTAAAACAAATATGGCTTCCATAATTTAGAAATCCTATTGGTCAACTAAAAGAACCAATATCTAGGGTGAAATTATTAAACGTTATTCTCGGAACTAGTCAAAGCCCCGACAAAGCATGCCGATATCGCTGTGGCGCAAGTCGGCAAAAGCGCGGCCGCGTTTGTGATAAAGCAGGGAGAAGCCCGGCGGAGATCTTCAAATGCTTATTTCTGATAGCGGTATTTCGCCGAAAGGAGACATGAACCAGGGTTAAATAAACAAAGAATTTAAAAATAGATGAATATTCTCAGAAGTCAGTAAAAAAGATTATTTGAGGTTTTTAAGGAAGTAAATTTGAATAATTTGCAACTTTGTAAGAAAATAGAAGGTTTTCTGCGTTCCAGTGACTAACTTTTTATAGCAGATCAAGAGCTTCGAGCCCTGGAGCGTGATGAACAAAAAGAAATTTCGTCACTGGTGGAAAGCTACTCCTGGTTAAGCATGTTGAAAAAATTAGGCTGAGTAAAAATAGTATCACCAGGATTTAACTTTCTCCTAACATAATAAAGTAATAAATTGCTTTATACTGAAAAATTAATCACCCTATTCATATTTGTTTGTATTTCACTCTTTTTGGTAGCGGAACAGCTGTTGCAAATATTTTTTCTAAAGCACGCTAAATCTTTTCTCATTCGTAATTTCATCGAATTATTTTAATTACAAACTGTTTAAACATTTCTTTTCTTGAAACAAAATCTAAAGTAGTCATTTAGATTTAATGCCGAATCGTTTATATCTTCTTCTTCCAATTGCCTTAACCATAACTTCGTCATCAGAATTTTTTTCCTTTTTAATGATTTCAAATTCGGTGTTATTTTGCAGATCTTCATTATTTAAATCTTCTTTGGTGATATTCCAATTAAGTTTTATACCTGTAACAAAGGTAAGAATATAAATTAAGAGAAAACATGCAGATATTTAATTTTGTAATCTGATGAATCCCATTTTGTTAAAAAAGTAACTGGGTCTACGCTGCAAGCAACTCGTTTATTGTTACTCCGCGTTTTATTATTTTCTGTTTAAAAAGTTTCTTAATTGAAATATGGTTTATGATAGATATACGGGGTGATTCAAAAATCGATCACGAAACTTAAGGGGGTGATTGACAAAATAAGGGTAGAGCTTCACCTAATTTATTTTCAAAATGTCATTCGTTTTCGAGTTACAAGCCGTCAAAAGTTTTATTTTGGTTTTCGCCATATGTGCATTTATTTTTAACCAATGCAGTTGATATTCGGCACGCAAATCGAGCTTTGCGGATTCTAAAATTTTAATACAAAAGTACTTTTTTAAATGACGCCAGAGGGGACTTTACCTAAAACTTAAAATTTATTTACATCATAACTTTTATTTTGACGAGATGTCATGAAGCTGGGGCCCATTTTCTAGACAATCAAAAACTTAAAAATTAAAAAAGGTTTTTTTTTTAAATATTTACACACCGTAGTTCAAAAACCAAGACGTTTAGGACATATGTTTATATGAAGTTTTTTTTTATTTTTTGTTGTAGAATCGTTTGGTTAAGTTTGTCGGTTGAGTTACTGGACACCCCTGTATGTATGTAGGTAATTTGATTGAAATTTATGAAAACTTTGATGTCTATTGGTGCCTAAACGGTGAGGTTTATCGACTTTAATAAAGAGTACCTTATTTTTTAGGTTTTTGATTGTCTATAAAATGGCGCCCCCAGCTTTGCGATATCTGTCAAAATAAAAAAGTTATGATGTAAATAAATTTTAAGTTTTAGGTAAAGTGCCCTCTGGCGGTATTTAAAAAAGTACTTTTGTCTTAAAATTTTAGAATCTGCAAAGCTCGATTTGTGTGCCAAATATCAACTGGATTGGTTAAAAAATAAATGCAATATGGCGAAAAACCAAAATAAAAATTGAACTTTGACGGCTTGTAACTCGAAAACGAATGACATTTTGAAAAAAAATTATATGAAGCTCTACCCTTATTTTGTCAAGTAGAATCACACCTTAAGTTTCGTGATCGATTTTTGAATACAAATACTACAAAATAAAGCAACAAAAGCCTTGTTTAAACTTAACTCACAGAACACCTAGGAACACTCTATAAAGAATTAAACCTGGATCCTATATTATACATTCTAAAATTCGAGCAATGTAAACAAATACATAGAATACTTTCGAAAAAATCTAAAATGTAACACAGTAATAACCTTTAATAATCAAATACACGATCATGACACAAGATCTCATAACCAACTTCACCTAGTAAATTGTAGAACAAATCAGGGAATTTTAAACCCAATTTCGAAAGCAGTAGAAACTTTCAATCAAATACCTAAACACATAAGAGACATGCCATATAACAGATTTGTAAGTAATATTAAGATTATTCTTCATAACTAGTAACATTTGTTGTCTGTATGAAGGTTGACTACTTTTGCCAGTTAAACTTAAAACCAACATGTAAATAGATTATTATATAATGGTAATCAGTTGTTAGTCTGTATTGCACCTAGGCTGCTTCTCTATCAATGTTCTTTTAATGTGTTCGTTTTTTAACATTAGTAACATTTTAACTCTACTTGTTTTGTTATTTTAATTTTACTTGTTTAGACTTTAGTTAGAACAAAAAACTTATGGATAAGGTTTTAAAAAAATCTAGGCTGTGATCTATATTAAATTAAGCATATAATTAAGATCTCATAAATATTCACCTATATTGTTCTTCACTGACAAAATTGTATATGCAATTTAAATGAAACAAAAACAAACTTTTATTTTGCAAGGATTGTTTGCAAAAAGAGAAAAAATAAAAATAGACACCGTTAAATTATGCCCCGATACCAGGTCCAACCTGCTTAGGGGCAAAGATACAACGTTTCTTTATAAAAATGACACCATATCAATCTAAATGCAAATATTTTGGTACTAAATTTAGTCTATTTACACAATATTATTTTTACTGATTGTCTTGTATGACTTCTTATTCTTTAGGACTAGGGTTGTAAATTTAGAATGAAAACAATTGTGATATGTAGTTTTAAATATTTTTATTAGTATAGAAACAGTATTACACAACATGCAGTGTAAACAAAATGTAAAAAACGTTGTAATCTTTCACATCAATTGGTTACCTTCAATTTAGTAAAAAATATTGGGAAAGGTAAAGGTATGCCATTTTCCTCTTAAATGGAATACCCTGCACTAAAGTTAAGACCCTCTTACTTACAAAGATTGCTGAGTCTAGAGTGCCCATTAAGAACATTTTTGGGTGATTCTATTTAAAGAATAAAAATATTAGCTCAGTAAGCCAGACCCAGAATAATATTTATATTTATTAAATCTATATTGTTATATCTGAGCGAAATATGGGTATTATTTTACAAATAAATAATAAATAAACATTTGCTAACAATATAAACTATTTACCTTTGAAATAGTAACTGGCTTGCCAGAAAGCTTTCTTTACATGTCCCAGTGTTTTCAGAATTGCTTCCTTCTCACTGGTGTTCGAATTTCTCTCTTTTCCTTTTGTAGCAGTACTGACGACATCTGCCGAGTACAACCTAAAAATGAAAATATTTAAAAAAATTTAAATTAAAAATGAATTAAAAAACATTGACACACTACTTTAGAGTTATAAACCGTCCAAAATTCACATAAAACTAAAAGAAAACAACCGTATGTTTCAATTAAATGCAATAAGGCGGTGAAGTAAAAAGATTTAAGGCGAGGGGCGAAGCGTTTCCTGTTGCCATGCAGTATAAATTCCAAATATTAAAACAAATTTGCCTTGTACTTAAAACATCCTATGTTACAACATGCATAGCAATTATAGAGCTGATTTCGTGCAATCTACTTTATGAATTCCTTCGCGACATTTGTGCTGGCGCGTGGTAGTATGTTTGCAGTGTTCTAAAATAAAAACTCCCATTAAATCCTCCTGCATTTCAGCACGGTAGGGTGTTGTAGCGTAGAGGAGTCGCGCCGGTACTGGGCACAATTAATCCTTTAGGCGCAGATTGCGTGTACAACAAAGGTTATAAAAGTGCCAGACTTTTCTCCAAAGGTTATATCGTTTTTTCGAGTAATATTGCTAATTTTTTTTAAAGGGGTTTAAAGTAAATTTGGCTCATTTCTAATAGCGTTGTGGGTCCAACGCTTTCAGGAAGGGCATATGTGAACACCTAGTGTAAAAAGTATACGGCCTGGGAATTTCAAAAATATACATTTTAGAGAAATTTAAATATAATTAGGTTACTTAACATTGGGAAATTTGGTACATAAAACAATACGTGAGGTGTCAAGGTTTAAAAGTATGAATCAAACAATTTTCTAGGTTACTCTTATAATAATAAAACAAAAACATTAAACAAGCGAAGTAGCCTAGAAATGCAAAACAAATACTGAAAAAATTTAATATTTAAAGAGAACAAGAATTTTAAGACGGGGATTGATTGTTTATCAGATAACAAGTAGTTAGTAAGTCAAGTAAAGAGTTAAAGTTTGAGTTAAGCCCCGTACGAGGCTATCCCTAGGGATATGCCCGTACTAAATCTAGATTAGTTCAATAAGTTACGTTGGTTTTTAATGCAAAGGTAGTGTTGATGGTCCACCGGTCTCATGGTCCCAATAGATAGTTCCATATGGTACATCGGTCCCAAGTGACGTCAAGTAGTATTTCAAAATTCAAATTTGTTGTTACAAGGAAAAAGGTATTGGAAGGGGGCCCCGACCTGAAGAAAGCACATCATGTTACAGTGGGGGCGCCATTTTTGATGGTGAGAACCTCTTTTTCTACTGATTTACTAAAATGATATGGGCCCCGACTTTACCTGGCGCCCTGATCCCCACATACACTCTAGCTACGCTACTGACGCCCATTCCAGACGTCAATTAATAAATAAAATTAAGCTTGCAGCGTTGGCAAAAAGCCCTCATCGGCATAATTTTGAACTAGTATGAGTCCATGACAATTCATAGTCAAGTTTTTCTTGTTGTGGCAGTTAATATCGTGTTTCTTAAATAATTTTTTTAATTTATTGATTAAATGCAATAAAAAATACAAGAAGAATGGCTGTCATCATAGTTTCTGTATAAGTCGGAGTTATGCCTGCAGTTTAAGTATAAATATTCAAGAACTTACGGTTTGTCACTTTATATACAGGGTAGCCCACCATATTCGACACGGTCTGTAGCTGGATAACCATGGGGTTTAAATACTGGAACATATACAGGTCGGATAAGACCACAGTATAAAATTATTTTAGTCTATACAGGGTGTCTCAAAAAAGTGTGACGTATCAAAGGTATATTTTTTAAACGGAACACCCTATATTTTATTACGGTTTTAGATCCTACTTTTTGTTTATAGTACTAAGTGTCTAATTTTATTCGTTTTTGTGATATTTTATTTTTTTGAAAGATGCAGAGGTAAAATTAAATTGATTTTACTTTAACACTTTTAACACTTTAAACTTTAAAATGGGTAACAAGATTAGAAAAAGTCTGCCATATCATACGTAGGTCAAATCAAGATCAAATATTGTACAGGGTGATAAAAAATAATCTCAATTTTTCAGAAAATCAAATAGCGATATCTCTCTTATTTTAAACACCCTGTATTATTTTACGTTACATGATGACAAATATAATACTCTTTTAAATGGTGTATAGGTTGCCTATACCTATCTTTTGTGCTTTTTAGTAAAATCTGTTTTTACAAATTTTTAGTCCAAATGTTTATTTAAATTAAAGTTGGCTGTGACATTAGCAACCATTAATATTTTTCTTATGAAAAATAACAACGACCATTTATTGATTACTAGTGTTTTAGTCGGTTTAAAAGAAACTTCAATGATTTTAAATAAAAACCGTTCTTCAACAACAACAAGATGATATAATACTGGTAGGATGTGAAAAATGGTTTACTTTAGTCTAGAGTTAATCCTGAAAAATATTCCAGGAGAAACCATCTGATAACCTTAATAGTTGCTTTAAAAAATTTGACACAGTATTTATGGATAATGGAAGAAACGAGTTATAGGTCACAGAATGTCGTCATAACTGACCAGTGGCGTTATTAGGATTATTTAAAAACACAAGTTTTTATCATTACCACATTTAGCTGAAATAAGTGTTATTGGAAGTAGCATTATAAGCAACTAATGATTTTTTTCTGTGAATTTTAAAAATAGTGGCAGATAATACAAAATCTTTTAATTTTGTGCTTTTTTCCAACAAATTTACATTTTTCAATAACGGCTTAGTAAATAGGCATAGCTATATCACAGCCTACTTACATTTAAATAGACATTTGGAATAAAAATATGTTAAAACGGAATTTACTTAAAAAGTATAAAAGAAAGGTATAGGCAACCTATACACCATTTAAAAGAGCATTTGGTTTGTCATCATGTGGTGTAAAAAAATACAGGGTGTTCCATTTAAAATAAGAGAGATATTGCTATTTGACTTTCTAAAAAATTGAAATTATTTTTAATCACCCTGTATAATCTATGATCTCGATATGACCTACGTATGATAAGGCAGACTTTTCTAATCTTGTAACAAATTTTAAAGTTTAAGGAGTTTATATTGTTAAAATAAAATTAATTTAATTGCACCCCTGCATTTTGAAAAAAGTCAAATATCACAAAAACGAATAAAAATATACACTTGGTACTATAAACAAACTTGAGTTATTTTTTAAAGTAGAATCTTAAACCGTCATAAGATATAGGGTGTTCCATTTAAAAAATATAACTTTGATACGTCACACTTTTTGAAACACCCTGTATAGAGTAAAATCATTTTATACTGTGGCCGTATCCAACCTGTATATGTTTCAGTATTTACTTTTTAAAAACTCCATGGTTATCCAGCTACAGACCGTGTCGAATAAGGTGGGCCACCCTGTATATATATAAATATAATATATCGTATATTTTTAAGTATGGTAATTTGAATTGCCTATATCTACTATTTTTAGTTTCGGATAGCCATACAAACTATAAGAGATAGACATATCAAATGTGGTATTTTTATAAACCTCTTTAAAATATCTGTTTTGGTTTAATACACAGAACTGAAAGTTCTTTTTAGAGGTATGTGGTTTAATAGTAACGTAATAATATACAGAGTGTTTTATTTAAAAAGCCGGTTTACTATTAAACACCCGAGGATGACCATATTTCCGAAACTAATAAAAATTGGATTTATCACATGTGGACTTATTTTAAAGTCCTTTGATAGATCTTTCGAATGGTGATATAATATACAGGGTGTGTCATTATAAAAAGTACATTTTTGTAATAAATCAAAAACCCGATGTTCAATTGTTTTTCGGTTGGATTGTGAACTTCATAGAAGTCACCAAATTGACAAAATATATAATATAATAAAGAAAATAAAATTACCTTTAATATATTCACCGTTAATAATGCTTGCTCCTTTTCCTGCGATAAGCTCCAAATTAAAACTATTAAATCCTTAAACAATAATAGGAAAGGTAAGTTTCTTGATAAAAAATAAGGCAATCATGAATATTTTTTAAATAGTAAAAAAGAATGGTTTTTAGTGACTTTTAGCCACTTATACGCTTACAACAATAGAATACAGTATTAAAGGTCGGGCCTCAACGCACCGAGCCCGGATTCACGGTGACAGAGGAAAGTGGGTTGGACCCCACTAAATCAGAAAATTTTTATGCCCTCTAAAATATAAAAAGTATTTTTGTTAAGCTTTGTCTATTGTTTTATGCATGTATCTCTTTGTTTAAATAAAAGAGATGTTCCTACTTATCTCTATTCCTTTTTATCCAACCTTCAAGTGTCGTATAGGTAAAAGTCTTGCCACACTGCACCGATGTTCCACAAGACCCGCACCGTAGCACGACCGTGTCTCGTACAGTCCGAAACATGGCCAGCCATTGAAATCATACGATGATCGGTACCCGGAACCAAGCTTTGAGTTTACCGGGTGTCACCTTTTATTTCAGTTCATTGCGTATAAAAATTAAAAGATAGTGGTTAAAGGTTAGTTGTTGTACACAAACAATACTAGAAAAAGTAATTTTATAAGTATTTAAAAATGTAAAATTATTTTTTTTGTTACATCTTCTAAATTATATGTGAGTAAAACTTAAGTGGTGGGGTACGGGCGGTGATATTAAGCCTCGGCATTTGATTACAACAATACATTTCAAAACCTAGACACGGCCGTGCTACGGTGCAGGCCACAACCTTAAAACTGTGTTACCTTATTTGTGAAGGTTTATTTTACGATCAGGTGTAATTTAAAGTGTGGTATAATTGACTCATATTACTGCAGTTTGATTAAATACAAAACTTTTTCTACTTCACCACATTTCACCAGGAAAACGCACGGCCACGGGCTCGTTGCAGTGACATATATGCGATTGAAAGTAGAAATTTTTCGACGAAATAATCGACAGTTCAATGGGTTTTTTGCGATTAACTCGAAAATTGTGCATTTTAATTAAAAAAACAGTAGAAATCAAAATTGTAGGTAGTAAAAAGACAAACAAAATTCTTGTATTATAATTTGTCCACTACCAATACGAACTGAGATACATAGTGTTAACTGTTAGCTTTTATCTGTCATATGCAAAATTTGATGGATTCAAATAAGGGGACAATGCTGCATTTTTCGAGGAAAATTTATTAAACCTTTTTTAAAGTACATAATCAGACTTTTCGCTAAAAAAAAGAAGTCTCTAATATGAAAGTTGGGTGAGTTATGATAAAAATAAGGTCAGTACTTAATTTTTTCTACAAAAAATTAATAATAAAAACCCCTAACTACCCCCGAATTAAAACGGCCTTTCACTTTTTTAGTTCTCTTTATACATGTATTAATAATATGTCCAAGAAGTTTAACCAAATTAAAATTCCTAATTTTAAAAATATTATGTAAATTATTATCCTCTCTTTAAAAAATTATTGATTTTTTTTTTTTGTCGTATGTCCGTAATTTTTAAAATTAGACATTTCGTTTAGTTTTAATAGGGTTTCTTAAGAGCTACAAGGCTGAGTTTAAAGGCTCGAAAAACCTGGTCTCGTTTGTAAACAGAAGGTTCGTATTGGTCATAGAAAAATATAATAAGTTTTGTTTGTATTTTTAAATAAAATGTATCATTTTCGAGTTATTCGCGAAAAGCCCATTAAATACGTCGATTTAAAATTATTACTTTCAAACTTAAAAGTATTAGTCCTACAAAAAAATACAGAAAACATTTTTTGCTTGGAATAACCTTTTTAATCGATTTCTGTGGTTAAAAATTTAATAAAAAAATTCACCCCTAGGAGGTGCTCCATTTCCCTGTACTGTTAATGACATGTACAGGGTGGACAAAATTGGGGTTTTTATAGACTATCTCAGTTATTATGGGAGTGGAAAATGTCATTCGTTTTCGAGGTTACAAGCCGTCACAGTACAATTTTTATTTTGGTTTTTCGCCATATTGCATCTATTTTTTAACCAATCCAGTTGATATTTGTCGCAAAAAATTTTATTTTGACAGATATTTGCGCAAAGTCATTTCATAGTAAAAGCGTGGGGTGCATTTTACTATTTTTTCATAACTTTTCCATCATAGATATTTGCAAATATAATAATTATAACATTTAATATATTTATCACCCCACGCTTTTTACTATGAAATGACAATATTTTTTTAATGAAAAATTATTTTCTAATACTTTAGTTCGGTTGCATATAAACGTGTTTAGTTTTTAAACTATTAATTATTTTCATTTTTTAGTTTCTGCTACTCTTGACAAAATGGCGAAAATTTTTAATATATAATAAGATTTTTATTAATATTAAATATATTATTTAAATTTCCTGTAACAGATGGCAACCAGGCAATGTTTGGACCGTTGCCAATATATTGCAACCCACTAAAAATTTCTTCTTCATTTAATAGCAAAGTTTGAAATGTTGCCAACAGATGGCTTAGCCTAGGTGTTGTTTTTATAATATAATGAGATTTTTTTTTTCCTGGCGATCCAAAAAGAGATAACGGGATACTGTTTGCAGATTATTGCATTGTCATGTTTCCTTAATACGTGTGCAAAGTTTCAAAAGAAATCGAATAGCTGGAAGTTGGTTAAAAATTAGGCTCAAAGATTCCGTTACATAGCCAGATAGTTACAACCCAAGTTAATAAAAAAGCGTGTTAACGGCATTTTATTAACTGTTATTGTTCATAAAATTGAACACCAATGGTGCAACTAACCCAATTGTGTAAAAAGAACTTATTAATTTTTATTGTTCATAAAATTGAACACCAATGGTGCAACTAACCAAATTGTGTAAAAACTAAAAAATTTCTTCTTCATTTAATAGCAAAGTTTGAAATGTTGCCAACAGATGGCATCCTAGGTGTTGTTTTATAATATAATGGAATT
This sequence comes from Listronotus bonariensis, assembly GCA_014170235.1. Classification (NCBI taxonomy): domain Eukaryota; kingdom Metazoa; phylum Arthropoda; class Insecta; order Coleoptera; family Curculionidae; genus Listronotus; species Listronotus bonariensis. Next base: position 24,942 of record JACEGR010004125.1, read on the forward strand.
TTTTCCTGGCGATCCAAAAAGATAACGGGATACTGTTTGCAGATTATTGCATTGTCATGTTTCCTTAATACGTGTGCAAAGTTTCAAAGAAATCGAATAGCTGGAAGTTGGTTAAAATTAGGCTCAAAGATTCCGTTACATAGCCAGATTGTACAAACCTTCCACAAATCTTAATTATTACAATTAGTTATTACATACTTTAAAATATTATTGTAACAAAAAAAGGTGTTTATGCAGGTCGCGCTCAAAAACAATTAAACAACAATTCAAATATTTAAAAAACCACAATGATACGACTTTTTAACGCAATCCTGTATAAAAAATCGAATACTTTTTGTAGATTCTAATGTTGAAAACTTGTACAAAAATTGTAATTATGGTTTTTGCTATTTCTTTGTTTTTAAAGAATATACAGGGTTTTTAAATCTCCCCCTTACATTTCTTAGATAAACAATTTTTTTTATAATTTTAGCTGCGTCATTTAAGTTTTCCAAAATCGAGGCCCATAAAACCTACGGTACATAGGTTTTTTAAAACTGTGGTAATAACTGAGATAACCCATAAAAATGCCCAATTTTGCCCACCTGTACCACCACTGTACATGATTCAAATAGTACTTAAGATATCATTATGCTTACCTGGTACATTATATGTAGGTGCAGCATTTTTTTACAGTCCCCTCTTGTTCCTCAAGGAAGGGAAAGTACACTTAGGATCAAAATGTTCCTCACATACATAATATTTTTGGTATATCTGTTCTACACTTAAACTTTTATAGTTTAGCGGTTCTATTAGCGCAAGCCAAATATTGCAAATTTCTGGATCGTTTTCGGAAAACGATGCCGCTTACTATGTCTGTTAACGCAATTTCGCACACAACACTTTTGGCTTTAATGCTGGTACATACTCTAATTCATCCATGTCTTTAAGCATAAGAGTCCACCAAAAAACCCCGATAATACAACAAAATCGCAGAAACACTTCTCAGAGCAAAGAAAATCACAAATGGTACGATCCGTTAAGAACCACAGAACAACTTCTGGAATAAATGTCAATGCACTATTTACTCAAGTCTCGGTACGCTCACTGTCCTGTCAAATATCTTATAATATGCTATTTAAATGAATGACCGGACCATGATCGTAAGACTGCTCACTATGGTAGTACTATACTATAACTAGTACCTAAAATAATACAACTATTGATAATTATATCAAAAAAGTTTATAGTGCTCGAAAAAACAACATTTAAAGATATAACGTGCGGCCTGAGAACGCTCGTGTTTCACGCCCTGGCGGGAATAAAAGATAATTTGTTTTCTATAAAAGATGATTTTTATTTGGTTTTATCTTTAAGGTAATAGTTCGATATAGTTTTCGCTATTATAAGAGATTTTTGAAAAATTCTTTTTCAGGGCGTTTCTATAGGTCGATTATGACACAAATCTGTGTGCGCGTTTTCCAAAATCCATTTCTATAATTTATTATTAATAAAAACATATTACGGGTCGGTGGAGCGAACAGGGGTGCTGGGTGGGGACGAAACAGTAGAAATCCTACATTAAACGCCCAAAAACAGTATTTCACAGTACACACCACACTTTCTGTTTACAAAAATGTCCAAAAAATTGTTTAAAAAAATTAAAAATAAATAATAGTACAACAATCCCGCCATGGCTGTCACTGCATAAAAAAAGAAGAGTTTGCAATAGAACTGTAAATGTCTTGCGATGTTGCCAAATAATGTGAGAAAGTGTCAATAGCTTTTAAAAAGAGGAAGTTACAGGAGAAAATTTATATGAAAAATTAAGTTATTTCTTCTTCCTATTATATTTTGTAGAGAAAAAAGGAAAATACCTAAACATAAAGAAGGAGGCATTTCTACAAAAATACCATTATTTCTCATGGAAATGGTGGATAATCCCTGAAATAGGCTTGGTGTTAATTCTTCATAAGCAGTTTGGCAACGCTGCTTCTATCAAGACTGTCATTTTCATAATGACGAACTTCATGGTATCAGCTGACCAAAATGAATGCGCCCATTTTCCTTTCTTAATTAATGGCGGACGAGATATCTCATATTTGTGGGATAGTTTTTCGAAAAATTTAATACTTTTCAAAATTAATTTCCATTTTTCATGGGCCCCAAGTGCAGTGTATTAATGTTTTCTCGTGTTTGACGTTGGATTTATACTGTTTTGTCCCCACCCAGCACCCCTGTTCACTCCACCGTCCCGTAAATATGTTTTTATTAATAATTACATTATTGAAATGGATTTTGGAAAACGCGCACACAGATTTGTGTCATAATCGACCTATAGAAACGGCCTGAAAAAGAATTTTCGAAAATCTCTTATAATAGCAAAAACCGCTAAATCGAACTATTATTTTTTTTCCTATAAAGATAATTTTTATTTGGTTTTATCTTTAATATCTACATTACCAATATTCGACTTAAAATTTTTAAATGCAAATACCGACAAAATAGGCTAATTGGACTTTGATCCTTATTCGCCACGACCCTTCAAATTCTTATGAGGCAGCATTAGTGTAGCGGACAGCTCTGACCTACAATTCTTATTAAATCTCATTAACAATTACTTAACAAGAAAAGGCATGAATATTTATAGAAGTATTTTTAGATTTATTTGACTATTAAAGTTTGATAATTAGTGAATTTGAAGCTTACTGGTCCAGACAATTTTAACATTAAGTTAAAGCTTCAAAACTAATAGAAACTGTAATTCAAGCAAAACTTGTGGTAATAACCTGCATAATTATGAATACCACAAGTGTTAATACAATCGAAGAATACCAAAAATTGAGAAAAGGACAGAATAATAACAGTTTGGTCTTAATACACTAAGTACTTTTCCTTTTAATATAAATGTTTAAAAACAATACCTGGAAGTTTTAAAGATGGAACTGCAGTTTTTTAAGGCCTCTGCGACCAGGTACAATACAATCAGAGCTAAAATGTTCTTCACAATTTACATACTTGTTATATATTTCCTCAACAGAAAGAACTTTATAATTTAGAGGTTTTATTCTATTTAGCCAAGCCTGAAAAATTTTAGGTTCTTTTTGGGAAATCTATGTCTTTTGCTATGGCGATTTTTACACCCAGGGACACAACAGCTCTTTGGATTTACCAAAGGCTGATTTTGTAACGAATGAAGCATCAAATTCTTCGAGATCGAGATATATGTACTCTTAATTTTTATTTGAAGCCACTATACTATTCACTTTTCTGTAAAAACTAAAAAATTTATCGGAAGCTAACAACCCGAGAAAAAGCAATTTTCATAACCTCGAGTTTGACACAGTTTGACACTGTTGACGTAAACCATAGACTATAGACAAGGGACGGGTCAGTTATTGTTGTTTATATATCAAGATTATAAAAAGTGAACAATTTTAATTTACCTTGCAAAGCTTCCTGAGACAAATAAAGAGTAGGATATGCCCCTATTCTTAAATCGGCACCTCGGCGCCCAGGACAACGGAAATCACTCGAAAAATGTTTATCACACACCCTATAACTTTTCCAAACATCTAATGGGTTCTTTTCTAACAAAAGTGGATTGCAGATCCTGTGTAACCACTCTTTAAACATCTAAATAGAAAAATAATAGTTTCTGGTAAGTTTTAACACAGATTAAAAGTATTATTTGCGTAAAACACTTAAAACTGATATAAAACTTAAAATATTAGAACTTTGTATTATCGTGCGCTACCTACCTTTTCATCGCTTTTGGGAAAACGATGCATTTTGATTTTATCCCCTCGGTTTTTACACGTCGGAACACAACAAGAATGCACCATTATTAAACTGATTTTTATAAAACAAATATCAGAAAGTTGTAAAAAGAATCACCGAACTGCTTTTTCGCAACAATGTCGCACAACTTTTCAAACATAATGAAAAAACGGCGAAAGCGAGCGACTCATTTCTAAAACGCAACGTTGCCACGTAGCACAAAAATGTTAAGTTCAAATGAAATATTTAACTTTGTTCCCTTTAAAATATATGAAATATTTAAATCTTACTTCTACAAAATTATTCAAAATGGATTTTGTATGTGGTTAGTAGTTTTTAACTCCTATAAAAGAGTGTCTAACTTGTTTATAAAGCATTTACAATAATTTTAAAATTTAAAAAAAATACACTCTGACAACACTGGCGATTCAGGCGCCTCTAGCGGCTGGCGTCTGGAACTTTGCAGAAAGGACCGGACCTCTAAATTTAAGTTGCCATTGGACTCTTTCCGCGATCTTCGAGTAGTGCGGTTCGTGTTGGCGTAGAGGTCTACATAGACCTTCCGGGTAGGCGATTGAAGGCATCGTACGGGCGTGGCTGTACCCTTGGGGATCGAGGAGGGACTCACGCTAAATTGATAGCATCTTTCTTCTGGAACTAAGCGCTGTGAGTGAAGATTCCTAAAAATCCTGATGTTTTTAGGTTAGCGGGGTGCACGTGTTTTCGTAACGGCCGAGGACGGTGGCGCCCTCTACTGAAGGCATCAGCAAGTGACAGTGAAGGTTATGCACGAAACCAGTAGCAGTTTTTTGGATTGACAGCTACAATTTATGCATTGAATCGATTATTATTTTGTTTCGAACAAAAGTAAACATTTGAACCGGAATTTCTGGGAGCGGAAAGCTCGACCATCCAGATTTTCCACGTACGAAGCCCTGGAAAGTTAGTCCGGAAGGGGAGAGCTGGTTAATCGTCTTGCAACGGGACCAACAACAAAGAAAGCAAAGCAAGTTGCCATTGCATGACGTAAACACACCTTATTTTCGAGAAAAAATACCTACAAGCAACACCGACTCCACAGAAAGCCTATCAACTACATCCAATATGGCGACGTTCCTTAGTACTTAAATATTTGTTATTGAGCATGTTTATCGTAATCAAAATATTTTTTATGATATTTAATCTTAAAATATTACATATTATACAGTGTGTCTGATAAAGTTGAAACCATATGGAAAACTTTTTTATTATTTATTTTCGAAAAATATTTATACAAAGTTCTGCATGGTCTAAAACTTAACATGCAATTATTAAATTTTAATTTTCTTTAGTCTTATACGAGATATGTTAAGAAATAGAATTTTGCTCAAGAGTAAAGTACCTTAGTTTTTGACCAAATCAGAAAGTGCTATTAAAGAAAGTTGTTCAGAATTAATGAGTATGTACAAATGTGAAATTACAGCAGTTAATCATAAGCATTCAGATTTGGTGAAAAACGCTAAAATTGTATCCTGCCAGAAAAGTAATAATAATTTATATGCTGTAACTGCATATTTGTACGTCTTTTTTTACTTTTTTAAATATTTTTTTGATATTAAAAACTAAGGTATTTTACTGTTTGAGCAAAATTTATATTTTTTGACATATCTCATATAGGATTTAAAAAAATAATAAAATTTGATAACTGCATATTGACTGAACTTTTTTCCCAAAATGAATAATAAAAAAGTTTTCCATATGGTTACAACTTTATCAGACACAGTGTAATTGGCATACTTACCAAAGCGGTATTAATTTTTAGGTCGAATTTCGCATTACATTTTACACTGCTTTTATTTTTCACATGTAGACTAGAAAAATTTTAAATATTAGCATTATATTTCTATCTGTTTTGTTCGAATATTTTCGAATGTAGAATGTATTATTAATGTACATTTAACATTACAATTAAATACATATTATGTTTTTACTTACAATGTTCATAAAATTTAATAGATGATTAAATTTAACATACATTCTGAGCTTGATATGTATTTATTTATTTATTTCACTTTATTGTCTAAAATAATCCAGAAGGATATGACATCGTCAAAAAATACAAATTAATACTATAATTAAAAATGTACAATAATATTGTTTTAACAATCTTAAGTTTATACAAAATAAAATGCTAGACAAACTAATGTACTTTAAAACAGATTACAAATCACACAACCCCACCAAATTTGTTTGTAAAAATAAACACATTTTAACAATTTAAGATTAATTCAGTGACCTATTTTTTCTTCTGTGTTACATTTTAGTAGCTCTGTTAGTAGTAAAAATTAAAAGGTACCCACCTGGTTTTAAGCGTGGCCTGTTCAATGGTACTTCCAAAATATCCCCTGTATTAGTATAAAATTTTGTACTGCGTTCTATATCGTCACTTTGAAAATGTAACTTATAAACCTACTAAGAACATAGACAACTTTATATTTTTAAACAAAATACAATTAGGATCAATTATACCTTATAGAATGTGTTGTTCGAATAAAATTCTCCCTACGAATAGCATGTATCCATTTGTTTTTAAAATCTTCATTTGAGGGAAAATAAAAACTGAAACCGTTGGGCCTTTACTGGCACTGGTACTCTTACAAAGAGGCACACAACAAGAGTACGGCATTTTCAAAAACTTCATAATTTGTTAAAAAAGAAATTTACTATAAATTTAGTATATAACCTGTCGTCTTTTGAGTGTAAAAATCGCAAAGAAAATCACAAAAAAACACTAAACACTATACTAAGAGGGTCCTTTTAGTTCACTAGGCCAATAAAAAGTTAATAACACAATGTTTTAATTAGAAAAAACTGGTTTAAACGGATGTAAACAACCACTTGTTGATACACCACTACACAAACATCACAAGAAATAAAAGGTAAATAAAACATACACTGTACTAACAGTTGCAAAAATCAATTTTAAACTTCTTTTATGTCCACTTAAAACAATTAAAAGGTAAAAACAACCGTTAAAAACGAAAAAAACTGACAAAAACACTATACTTGTCTACTGTACCAGAAAACAAGAGATGCCGCCATTTTTTATCGTCGGATGACAGTTGATTGGCTTTCCGTAAAGTCGGTGTTGCTACAAGTTATGAACAAACAGTCTCTACACTGAGAAAACTAATGAAATTGTTCAGTCCGAGGCTCAATGTACTTGATTTTTTTTTATTACTACAAATTAATAATTTATGATTTCTTTTTCTATTTGCTACGAAATATTGTGCTTCATGGTATAGGAGTCTAAGTGAATGCATCATAGATAACGCCAAATGTATTTTTCTTAAAGCAAGTGCAATAGGATAGGCTAAGAGGAAGCCTAAAATTTACTACATACATCACGGATATAGGGTTTACAAGAGCACAAATGCACATAAAAAAATACAATATTTTGGCAAAAAGTCATTTTTGCAAAAAAATTGCTTGTAAAGAAATACGATTCACGAAGAGAAATTTTGAGTTTTTGTGCAGGGTTCCAAAAGCTTTAAAAACTTTATTGAAGAGTAAACTACCTTTATTTTTCATTTAGGAAACGTATTTAGAATAACACTTAACACTTTCACTGTAATGTTTTATTTTTAGATGCATTTCGACCACATTTTTCGAAAGAACGAATATTTTTACATTTTGAGATGTAAACGGATGTTCTTAATTAAAGATCTCTATTCTCTATCACAAAGCTGGAAGAATCTGCGCCGGTATACTAACAAGAACTCTTTGTGCTAAGGTCAACATTGTCCTATAATTGAAATTCTTTTTACTATTTTTAATTTATTTCATTTTACTCCATATGTAAAACAAGGTAATAAAAATGTAAAAATATTTCCTTTTTCCAAAATGTATCAGATAGGAATGGATATATCATTTTAAAATAAGATCTTTCAGTAAAAGTTTATTCTGAATACCTATGATATTTTGCTTTAAAATAAAAAATAAAGATAATTTGCTCTTAGAGAAAAATCATGTTTTTGCAGAAACTTGTACAAAAAATCAAAATTTTCTTTTTGTAAATCATATTATTTTTAGAAACAATTTTTTTATCAAGAATGACTTTATGCCAAAAAATTAAATTTTGTATTCATTTGTGCTCTTGTAAAGCCTATCTGTAGACAGTATGTATAGGACTAAAAAAACATACAAAGTGGGTCACCATATTTTTTTATTTTAAATTATTATATTAAAAAAAAGAATAAATCAAATCTTTAAATTAAATGTTATACAATAAATAACTATTAATACAATTATTAAAATATAATAGAATTAAAATACCTATTTCAACAAATATTACAATAATTATCATAAATTTATTCAGTAATTCCTTTATTTATTCTTATATTTAACCATGTTAAATTCTGGATTTTCTGGAGTAACATGTAGCAAATTAGTTAGTTCGACAAATTTCGAACCCATGTCACTTACAACTGCTTCTACATGCAACCCAATGTTTTTAAGTTTTAAAATGCACTCTTCTAAAATTAAAAAAGTTTTCTGGCTTGTAATTGAGTTACAACAAAAAAATATGCCACAGGTTGTTTCCAGTTCGAGTACAAGCCTCGTATCATATTCATATTTTATTCACCATAAATCATACAAAAAATACATAAAATACATTTGTTTTGGTACGTCAACACAATAGTAAAATTGTAAAAAAGTAAAGACAAATTTAAAAAACAAATATAACTTAACTTTAACGTCAACACAATATTAAAATTGTAAAAGGTACAGACAGTTTAAAAAAAAATGTGTTACTTAACTTAAAGAAGAACAAACAGAACACAGAAATAAATCGTCACTTCCATTCGCCCGTCCAATTCATAAACTCGTCAATTTTATAAAAACTCTTGGAGATGAGAAAGCCTCTGACTTTCCTTTTTAATATTTTTATGTTAAATGTTTTCCAGTCCGTGGGTATATTTTATTGTATATCTTAACAAGTAGTGATTCCCCTCCGGTGTCCGTTCTGCACAGATTTACCCTGGGTAGTCTTAACAGATTTTTAAAAGATCAAAAACCTTACTTAAGATATCCGAGAGGGCTGTAAGAAAAATATCCTCTGAACCTCCAGGTGGACGATATACACAAATGACTACTGACCTCAAAGACCTAGGTACTCACCACGGACGAGCACTCTATGTGGCCCTCAATGCTCATCTTGACTACATCCTTCACTTCTTCAACATTGTGACTCTCACTCTATTAATTTTGTACTAAGGTAAGAAATCACAATATTTTAACGTCGCAATTCTGTAGTTTAATTTTGGCCCATAACTTGGGAACACCCTGTATATTATTTATTTTGGTTTTGGCTAACAAACACCAATATAAAATTGCACCATTTTTTTCACAACTTACCTGACAAAATTTTAATTTTCTTTGGACATTGTTCCGTACTGCTTTCCAAAGTTTCTTTTGAAATTGCACGTTTTAGCAAATGACCAAAAATAGTTGGTATTGCTTCAGCCTTCAACGTTTCTCTGGTTTCACCCTCAGTGATGTATTTTGATTCAAAATGTTTTTCACAAAGTTTGAAATTTTTGTGTACACTCTCAATCTTTGGCAATAAATCAGTTCTAAGGCAGGCTTCTATCCAGGCCCGAGCACTAAAAATGCAGATATTACATGCATATCATATATGAAAATTTTAACGCTTTAAAGAAAAACATTTAATTTTTAACGTATATTCAATTTTGAAGCTAAATTTGAAGAACAGTTTCGAACACAGAAACAAATTTCCAAAAGGCTTAAATTTCTGAAAAATATTTTTTTAGGTTAAAATTAAATTATGACCTACCTATATGCATGAACTTATGAACATATTTGAGGCTAAAGTTAAAGCTAATACTAATACAAAATTTAAGTTTTTCTGAATAAACCAAGCTTTAAGTTGAGGAAAATTGCAAGGTTATGTAGTTTTCAAATTTTGACGCTTTGAAGAAATCATTCAATTTTCAACGTTTATTCGTGCTGATAAAAGCTAAGTTTTAAGTACAGTATTGAATACAAGATCAAATTTCCAAAGGCTTCAATTTCTAAAGACCATTTTTCTAGATTAAAATTTAATTACGACCTACCTGCATAAACTCATGAAAATATTTAGACTAAAGTTAAAACTAATAGCTAAAATCAAATTTAATTTTTCTGGATAAACAAAGCTTTTTTAGTCACCATTTCAGACATAATGTGTTATTCTGTTGTATATGAGTAATTATTATTATTAGAAAATTATGTTTATACATACCAAAAATGGTCCCTGGGGAAAGAAAAAGACTTATTCCTTCTCCTGTCTTAGATGGGCAACTGCGGTAAGCACAATAATATCCTGACATGATAATAGTCTAGAAAATATATTATATTCAGGATAGGTATACAAATCTCAAAATTTCTTCACAACTACGCTCTCAAACTAATTTCCAAAATTAGCACACTACACAACAGCGGATTTTAACTCGATCAACACATCCAAAGCACATCAGCTCGCTAACTAAAGTGGAAAGGGGAACAGCTGATATGTTTGACGGAAACACAACTTGGTTCGCGCATGCTCCATAGATAAACGATTCTGGCGGGAAGCTTAGCTGTCGCTTCTCGTTATTGTTTCTTCTCGGGTATTAGTAGAACAACCGTTTACACAACAGTTTTTAATTGTTATTAAGTTGTAAATTCTTTTACTTTAAATAAAAAACATTTGAAATTACATCTTTCAACAAATCTCACTTCCAAAACGATGCAAAATGAAATGCGCAAATTCTAGACGCCACCGGATTGATCATCATCTTTGATTTTACCCAGTCTTGCCAACTTTTCTCCGTGGAGTGCCCTTCCTTGCGTCCCCGACCTCGAACCGCCTAAAAGTTGAGGATATGTCGCAACCTTATATAAATATAAAGTAACCTGGATGACATCTATTTTTGTTTTGACGTTTCTCCAATTTTTTAGAGCTTTTGGAAAAAGGTTTAGAATTTTCAAATTGCACACCGAGTTAAAAATAGTATGGCTAAAATTTATTAGAACCTATTAGAACATTAATCAAAAGTATGGTAATGATGGGTATAAATCAGATGTAACCTTAAAAAACTCTTTTGTAGACTATGGAAAAAAATTTGGAGAAGGCAAAAGCTAAAAAAATCTTCTTAAGCTTCTCCAGTATAGAGAGGGCAATTTAGAGGGCTCGAAATATGTTAAACAGCATTGTCAGTTTACCGATGATCTGGTTAAAAGATTGGGACTTGAACATGAACTTCAGGGACATCAAGGATGTGTTAATTGTTTACAGTGGACCTCTGATGGAACGTAAGTTTTTATTATGTACTGGCTTTTGTTATTGTTGGTAGTTGGAAATTCTATATCTTTTATGTAAGACACAATTGTTTGCATTAGAAACTCATTAAATTCAAAATATTACATTACAGCAAGTAAAATTGCACAGTTTTTAAAAGATATTAAAAACCCAGCAACTTAGCCTGTTGTTTTCATTTTGAAAAAAGACACTAAGACTAAAGTCAACCTCTGAAAACTTCTTAACACCTAGCTGGTAGATTTAGAGGGGCTGGGATAACCCTGCCTTGCAGCCATACTGGTTATTGTGTACCCTGCAGGTGGCTTCTGTAACAAAATAGAAAGGACATTTTCTCTCCCTTTTAATGGTTTCTCCGCTTTAAAGGAAAGGAAATTTTCTTTCTATTTTCTAACCAGAACTAACCAGAATACGCCTGCTCATTTTACGCCTGGGTAATGTCAGTCAGGCAAGACTTATAGATTAATATGGGTTCCGAACATCTAAACTAAAGCACCTTGTTTAGTGTTTAACACCACCAAATTAAATTTATACCCATTACAATAATCATAGAAAAAGAACTGCTGAAAATTGAAGGCAAATTAAAGAGTGATCTGAAGTTAATCAATTTAATTAATAGGATTAAGCAGAAAATTCTTCCCTACCCAGCTTTAAAATTTTATTTGTCTTTTGAATTTCAAATTAATTTTAAATTTAAATTAAATTCGAAGGTATAAAATCCTTTTAACCAAACCAAATACAAGAGATAGGTATGACAAATTCAACAGCTGCAGTGTTGATGATTCCAAACTAACCTAAGTAGTCAGCAACATAATCAGTACAAAGGCTACTATATTATGAATTTAAAAATATCAATTTTGAAGTACTTTTGTTCAAAATACTATTGTTATGTTACAGACTCTTGGCTTCAGGTTCAGATGATACAAATGTCATTATTTGGGATCCATTTAGACACAAACAGCTTCAAGTGGTTCCCACCAATCATATTGGCAACATATTTTCCGTCAAGGTAAATTAAAACTGTAATATTGTAAATTTTATACACTTTAAGGGGCCAAAATGAATTTAGGAATTTTATACAGGGTGTTTCTAAACAAAGGCGAAAAATGTTAGAATGTGATTTTCCAACCAAAAAATAGGAAAACAACTTAAAACGTCTTAGTTTTTAAATTATCGACAGGGCCGCCGATAGCCATGCCGGACCTTCGGTACAATAACTATTAAGCATTATATATTTTTGAGAAGCTCTTATCAGCTATAATATACTGAATAAAACATATACATAATGTTCCATAAGAAAAATCATAAGTTTGATTCATATCACGAAAAATATATCATTTTAAAAAATCTGACTAGACCACTTGATTCTATTTTAAAATATCTACTAACATCAGTGTTTAATTTGGTTGTAAGTATGGTCATGAAAAATCTTTTGATATCATCTTTTGTTTCATCAAAAAGTAGCAACAGTTCACGAAAACCGCAAGTCTCTTTCTTTAATAATAACCAAGATATCCTCCAATTGCAACAAAATCCGGACACCTTGTATACTATTTTCAATCTGAGAGATAGCCCACATATTCTTGGACACCCTGTATAATTGTACATGTTATATGGTTAGTAGGTTTTTACTACTTAATGTGATGTATTGTACCATTAAATTTAAAAAATACCGACCAGTTCAAATGGCTATCGACCTAGGTCTTTCAGCCTAAAAAGTGTCTTAAAACCAATAACATCAAAACTTTTCTTATTTTTTAGTTTTTGGGCACAAATAACAGCATCTTAGCAACAGCCGCTGGCGACTGTAGGGTATTGGTACAATCAATACCAGATACTCAATTTTAGACTGTAACTGTCACAAAAATAGAGTTAAAAGATTGGCAACTTCACCAATAGAACCCACTTTATTTTGGTCCGGTGGAGAAGATGGACTTGTAATGTAAGCCTTATCAAATTGTTTTTATTAAGAAAACCTAAACACAGGATGTTTCGTACTTGCATAAAAATTGAAGGGCATAATCCCAAGCTAATTTAAATTAAAATTCTATAAACGTTTCTCGATGCTAACGCTGGTCATCGTGCTCGAGAGCCTTAAGAATTTATTAAAACGTTTGGGATTAGGCTGCTTATAATTTGTTGCACAAATTGTAGATTAATTATTCTTCTTGTATTTTTTGTTGCATTTATCCAATAAATTATAAAAATTATTTAAAAAACTCCATATTAACTGCCACAACAACAAGAAAAACTTGACTATAAAATATTATTTATTTAATATAATATTTGTTTTACAAGGGCATTAAAATATATGTTTAAAAGCAAAAATCAGAGATTCCAAGTAAACCACTGTTTTTAACTCATAAAATTTTGACACTTGCCCTGTTTGTATTTGTTGGAAACCTGCTGTCTGGTTTTCGAGAAAATGTGGGGTCAAATTAATCAAGTTTCATGTACAACACTAGACAAACTTATAGTATTAAATTACCTATACCTTCCACAAGTCAAGTCAGGGATTCTATCTTGTATAAAAGTAGGCAAATGTTTAATCATCTGCCTCTTAAGAATTAAAAACTTAATAGTGAGAAAAATTTCTGGAAAGCGGTAAAAAACATTTTAGTTTCAAAAGCTTACTATACAGTTGATGAGTATTTTAATGAAACCCACTACTGATTTTGTCTTAAATTTTTAATTGTGATTTGAGCTTCTCGACTCTGGTCGGTTGGAAATGATTCTTATATTTGCCTATTTTAAATTTTTATATTTTTGACTCTGCCCAGTTTAATGATTGTTGTTTGTTTATTTATGAAACCTTTTAATTATTGACTTTGTTTTATCGCCATGAATGCATGTTGTGAGGGTATTTAAATTGTTAGGGTTTTTAAACTCTTTAATGTTATAATTTATATCTGTGATTACTGACCTCTCATCGAATTCTAAATTTTGTTTTTATATTTGTGGGTTGTTAGTAGCTTATCTAACTTTTATCTGACAGTGTTTAGTAGCCTATATTCGTTGTCTGTGATAGCCTATTATAAATACTTATCATTGTTTTTAAGCTAAAGTTATGTTGATGTTTTTAATTGTTTATTTTAAAATTTAGGTGCAACCAACCGCTTTATCAATAAGAACTTTGTATTAAGATAATAAAGCTTTCTATTCTATTCTAGTTCAAATTATGCCGATGGGGGCTTTATTAACGTTGCAAGCTTAATTTTAAAGCCAATTGAAAATACAGTTTTGTCATTTTCTCCCCTTACTTCTAATCATCCATAAACCAGTTATGTAATTAACTGAAGAGGTCAGTGCTCTTGAACCTTCCGCAAAATCTTAATATTGCTGTCAGTGTCAAGGACTTCCAAAGAAATTGAGATTTTACGGAAAGTTCAAAAGGCCTCGACCTCAGTTCAGTTGAACTGAGCTTAAACCCGCTTTGTGCCAACTGGGCCTTAGTGGTGTATATTTTGCAGGCAGTATGATTTAAGAGAACAACATGAATGTTCTACTAACAAAGCTAATCTCCTAATTAGCTATCGCATACCTTATGAAGTCAAATGTGTTGCAGTAAATCCAACAAAGCCCCATTATATTGCCGTTGGTGCCAATGATGTTTTTGTCCGTCTGTATGACAGAAGGATGATTAAGACATGTCCTATTACTCAGGTAAACCTCAAGTATTTCTACCAGAGTATAAGAAATACTTTTAACGAATGTCGCTATAGAAAATGTTCGTTTTTAGGGTTCTATTTTACAGGGTGTCCCACGGACGAATATATAGGTTTTTTTTATGGGAAGGGGGTCTGAAGGCCAAAAATTTTAAAGACCATGAGAGTGCACTCGAAATATGCTTGAAAAAAAAAAATCTATTTTTATCAAAATTGCAAGTGGATATAACCCTTTTAGACGTTTGAGCCCTTATGTTTTCACATGTTCATGTTATGTATCACCCTATATATATGATGTGTCACTAAATTGGGTCACAAATTTAATCTGTATAATAAAGAGAAAACTTTCATTTACAAATAATGCAATCAGCTGAATGAATAGAACAAATCATTAAGTGATGACGAAAATGCATTTAATTTTAGACATACAAAAAATAGTATAAGATAAACCTGATAAGTTAGCTATTATTTATGGAGCATTTTATATCCTCAGGCGCGTAGCGCCGAGGGATATAATGTGCGAGGTAAATAATAGCTTTCTTACCCCAGGTATACCGGGTGACAATGAAATTGCTATCCAGCAATTTATTTTCTTCAGTGCAATCGTATAGTTTTTAAATATGTTGTATCACTAGCTGGCAATTTTAGATTTAATAGCATCTGTGTATTACTTCCGGTTTAACCGGAGTAATATAAACTTTGATATGTTAAATGGATCACCCTGTATATTTTTAGGATTTGAATTCTACAGGTCATTCCTAATATAAAACCTTTAATATATTTATAACCTAACTCTTTGGTTTTAAAGAAAATGGCGTTTGAAAAGTCTAAAGGACAGCACAATATGCAGTTTTATGGAAAACAAATGATAACAAAAATTTAAAATGCTTAAAATAGTTCTTTTAAAGACTCTACCTTTAGGAGACCATTATAATACTACTTCCGGTTTAGCCGGAAGTGCTGTAAAATTTGAACTTCCAAGTATGATAACCCTGTTAATTTTAATGAAACACCCTATATATTTTTTAAGATTTATATTCTTTAAGCTATTCCTGATATAAAACCTATGATATACCCATAACCTATCTTTTTAAGTTTGAGAGAGAAAACGGAGTTTGAAAAGGTCCGAACGACCTCACAATAAACAGGTTCATTGACATTGCAAGTCGTCGTCTCTTCAAACTAGAGTGCTTTTGATATTGCTTCCGGTTAAACCGGAAGTAATACAGATGCTATTATATCTCAAATTGGCATCCGGTGATACGGAAGAAAATAAATTGCTGGATAGTACTCCCTGCTTGTAGATCAGAGCGCAAAAAATGGGGGGTTGCAATTTTTGCAAAAAGTAACATGCACACTGCTTCTCTGCCTTTTAATTTGGCAGACTTGGCTGTGAAAGAACTTAACTTTGAAGCTGCGGGAATGTTATATAACACTACTCAAATAGTAACAATATACCGTTCTCCGAATGGTGATTTAGGAACCTACTTAACAAAAATGGCCTATGTCTTAGACAGACTAGATCTTAATAAGGGCATTATAATAACAGGAGACTTTAATGTGCACTTCCATTCAAACTCTTGGGAAGCACAGCTCCTCTGTAACCTATTTGAGTCCTATGGACTGTCGAAAGTAACAACAGAAAAACACTAGGAATGAAGCATGCTTGGACAACATCTTCACCAATGTTGGGGTTGGTAACTTTGTTGCTGAGGTGATCAACCCTAACATTTCTGATCACTCAGCTGTTTCATTCACATACACCTTGCATACAAAAACCACAAATAGTGCTTCTCGAATAACCTATAGGCCAATAACAGATCAAGGTCTATTCAATTTGTATACTGCGGTAGAAAAGGCTGACTGGTCATTTATTAGTGATTCGAATATGTCCTCTAATAAAAAATTTGAACAATTTATAAATCTAATATCACATTTCTGTGATATAAGTTTTCCAGAAAAACAAAGTTATTTAATGAAACTAATAGAGGAACTTACAGAATACACTGGTTTAATGAGCAGCTAAAAAGGGATAGGGAAACATTAAAACTATTAACTCGGGTAAATAAATCTGACCCGCATTTAGTAACCAATAAAATGCTCAAAGATTTTAGAAAAGAATATCGTAAAAAAATAGAGCAAAGTAAGAGACGAGCCAATGATCAGTATATTAGCCAATCAAACAACAAAAGTAAGGCAATCTGGGATATAATAAAAAATAATAACCCCATAAAAAGACTAAACAATCAGAAATACTAAATGCCAATAACTTTAACGATTTCTTTGCTCAGGTTGCAGAGAATATAATAAAAATCTTCCAGCAGCGGATAATGATCCAATTGAGTATGTCAAAAAGCTAAATATAAATTTGAATAACACAAGCTTTAATTTTCAGGAAGTCAGCTTTGTTGAAGTAAGACATATTATTGCTAACCTTAAGAATAGCTACAGTAAAGATCATTTTAAATTAAATGTTAAAATAATAAAAGTACTTAAAGAAATAATTTTATATCCATTAACTAAGATCATAAATCTCTGCATTAAAGATAACATATTTCCAGACTGCCTTAAAATGGCACGTGTAGTTCCTATTCCAAAGAAGGGTAACCCTGAGGAGGTCTCTAATTATAGACCAATTTCAATATTGCCCCTATTTGGTAGAATTTTTGAGGCAGTTTTAAAACAGCAGATTATCAGTTATTTAGAGAGTCAACATTTGCTTAATTCCAGGCAGTTCGCATACCGCAAAAGTCTATCGACTGCTGCGGCAGTGAGTAATATTATTGATTATATTCAGGATTGTTTTGAGGGTAAAATGTACGCTCAGGCATCTTTCTTTGACCTTACTAAAGCTTTTGACTGCGTATCCCATGACCTCCTAATCCAGAAGCTTTATCAGTACAAGTTTACCGACGGCAGTGTGGATCTTTTGAGATCTTACCTGGCAGACCGATACCAGTATGTATTGTACAATAGCAAAGTATCATCAAAGTGTCAAGTCAAGCATGGAGTACCCCAGGGCTCAGTTCTTGGGCCAATACTCTTCCTACTATACATAAATGATATAAGTGCATGCACATCAAATAATAGCACAGGAATTACACTTTTGCAGATGACACAACGACCATTGATAGCTGCGACAACTTGGAGAGTTTGAACTTGATGGTGATGGATACGCGAAAAGATATCCAAAATTGGTTTGCTTCCAATCAACTTAGTATCAACGAAGCAAAGACTCAAACACTCAACTTCTCCTTAAGACCTGTGAGCGAGCATACAAACCCCATTAAATTTCTTGGATTACATCTAGACACCAAACTTACATGGGAGGAACATGCCAATCAAACGGCTAGCAGAATCAGCAAAAACACGTATGTTATCCGAAATCTAAAAAACTGTGTGTCTGAAAGGGTTCTTATGAACGCATATTATGGATACATACATGCTCACATTAATTATGCCATCCTGTGCTGGGGGCACTCAGCTCACGCATCCAGAGTGTTCTCTGCACAAAGACGATGTGTGAGAGTCATTGCTGGCCTGAAATACAGAGAGTGCTGTAGAGAGGCGTTTATCTCTCTTGGGATACTTACCCTACCCTCCCTCTATATTCTTAGCTGCCTTATACACGTTAAAAAACACCTGAATAGCTACAGCCAAAATAGGGACTTACATGGATATGAGACCAGGGGGAGGAATGACCTTTCTATAAGGTACAGTAGAACTTCCAGGGCGAGGGATGGGCAGAACCACTATGGTATTAAATTTTTTAATGTACTACCTCAGGAAATTAGGAACCTTGACATTAGGGCTTTTGAGACTAGGATTAAACTATATCTTAAAAACAAAGCATTTTATAGCGAGAGCGAATACATGTTGAGCTCTTTTAGATAATCCCAGAGAAGCATTTGCCTGTCAAATTAGGTTTATATTGTAGTGTGTATGTGTAATTTTAGTGTTCTCAAAAAGTCTAATAATTTTAAAAATATGTTTGTGTTTTATTGTTTTTGTATCTAATAATTACTCATAATTTGTAATGATTTTAAAAGTATGTTTGTTTTTTAAAAATGTAATGTTTTTTCTTTTTAGATTTTTATCTTATTTTAAACTTGTATTAACTATTTTTAACTTTTGACTTGTGAAAATACAACCTGTATGGGCATTCACTGCTAACATTACACCTTTTCTATTTCTAGTTGATAATTAAGTTAAAAATTATAGAATTGTTTCCATTATTTACCTCGGTGTTTTTTATTATTCATAGAATTGTTCTCATTATTTACCTAGGTGTTTTTTTTTTATTATTTATAGAATTATTCTCATTATTTACCAAGGGTGAGAAATATTAATTCTCGTTACACCCCACAGACGCTCAGGTCTACCCACGGTCTACCTGATCGAAAGAATTGTACAGTTTTTATTCAGGTAGACCTGAGTGTGTGTGGGCGAAACTGTACAGTTTTTTAACCTGTTCAGGCGTCTTGAAGTAAAATCAAAAATACCCCTTTGTAGCCGCCACAGACACGCAGGTCGACCGTAGAGGTTGTAAAGTTTTTTAACCTGTTTATTTTAAAAGGCGACTGAAGCCGGCATCCTTTGTGAACTCGAGGGTGAACTGGTTTATTTGTAATTGAAAAAATACATAGTTATTGATTATGGCAACAGAATTTTTTAAACAATGCAAAACATTTTGGGTTGTTTTTTTTTAATTAAAAGAATAAACTATAGGTAAACTCCATTTAATAACTTAATGATTATAAATATAATTTAAATGTCATAAAAAATACTAAAATTAAATAAATGTAATATACAAGGTGTCCCATAAATTAAAGCTTGTGTGTGCGCAGTTTTTCTCTCCGGAGTGCATATAGGGTGTTTCCCAATTTACGGTAAAAAATTAAAGGTTGTTTTGTAAGATAGTAAGTTCCCTATTTACACTTTTTTTTCTATTTCAAATATTAACTGAGCTACGGAAGAAAAAAAGTGGACAAAACGGTTTTTGGAAACATCTAGTAAGCCATGATTATTTTGAACGAAATAAAAAGCGATTTAAACTAAGCACTAAAAAATACAGTTCTTTTCCCATTTAACCATCTCTGTAGCGGCAGCGGTTTTCAAGATCACTGTACTAAACATCGAAAATAGTATACCCTGTATAATACATTTTATCAAAGAAGAAAAGTATTTAAAGGCCTCAATAAGAAATATTTTATTCTTAAAAAAATCATAAAAAAACAATAAAATAAAACAAAATTATTTACATATATTGTGGCCCAGCAATACCGTATTTGTCATTTAACCAAAACATTTATTTAAATTATATAATTTTTAAATATTTTATCCTTTACCTGCTAAACTTTATTATTCATTAAAAAGAAATCTGTTTACGGCCGATCGAAGGAAAAAACTGTGCAGTTAAACCTGATTGCCCCACACACGCTCAGGTCTCAGGTCTCCCCGAGTAGTGTTCCGGCCGACCGGAGAAAAAAACTGTGCAGTTAAAACTGTACACTTATACCTGATTGCCCCACACACGCTCAGGTCTCAGGTCTACCTGAATAAAACTGTACAGGTCTACCGTGGGTAGACCGTGGGTACACCTGAGCGTCTGTGGGCAGCGTTAGGGACTGAAGTAAGTAATAATAATTTCTCAGGTTAGCAGTGAAAAAATAATATTATTTCAAAAACGTTTCCTTACTTTTTAGTTTAATATATTTCATAAATCCTGATTATTTTCTGAAAACAAATTCTAAAGTTTCTTACAAATAAAAACAAAAAAACAATACCAACATTAATAAAAGCAAAACGAATTATCAGTCATTTTGTTTCGTAATATCGTTAGTTATAGGGTTAATTATTTACTGTATATCAGTATAAAAATATAGGATAAGTTTAAAAAAATCGTTCGCGGGTAATTTTCTAGACTATAGTTGTTTATTATTTAAAAACTATATTGTAGATGAATGACAACGAATTTGTTTACCCACCGAAACAGCGCCTTTTTGACAAAAACTGTGTACAGTACTACGCTCCCGGCCATCTAGCCATAGACAACTCCAGCGTTGCCAATTTTCGATTTGCAGCAACCTATGTGTCATTTAACTCGGCTGGCTCTGAAATGTTGGTAAACATGGGTGGCGAGCAAATCTATTTATTTGACGTAAATCATGAAAGACCAGTCAATGAAATTAGAATGCCTTCCATATCAGAAAGGAAAAGGAAATTAAATAAATACAAATGCAGGTGTTGTCCGGTAAGTATTTTTTTATCTTGGTTTGTTAAAACAATGGGATACTTTTTTCTTGTTGTAAACCAGAGTTTCTTTATGAGAAGGGGTTTAGACATAAGCAAGACCGGGGATAGCTTTTGTCAGGGAAGTGAGGGTGTGAGAATTACGATTTTGGTTGGCAGTTCTATTCAACGTTGGTAGCATTATCAGCTGATGACAGAGTCGTCCCTTGTCGAAGCTTTGTTTGGTAAAAACTGTGGAAATTTGCCATTTTCATTTTGGTTGTATATTTTGCACGGGTTTGCAGTTGTTAATGTTTTTGGTTAGTTTAGAGACTTCACATATTATTGGTTCGGACTCGTTTTATTTTAGAGATTTTGATAGTGTTTAGTCGAATAGTTTTCAGTCATTCGTGTTTCTATATACATATGATACAGATGAGTGTCCGCTAATTAATGGTACACAGGAAAACCACAGATTTCTTATGCGAAAATACCCATTTAGGATTTAAACAAACATACGTATATCCAGAAGTTAATGATAAAGGAAGATACGGGGTGTTAAAGGGATATAAATATTTTTTATTCATGCATTTCGATAATTTCTGATAAACTTGGTATCCAGGAGTTTTTAGATATCAGCTATTTATATCTGAGTAGTTGTAATTATAGCTAATACGATGTTATTGAAGGTACATACTTTCAGGTGCACTGAACAACTAAAACGTGAATACCTTAAAAACGGTTGTCAAGACCGATTCTTACTAAGTATACCTTTTTGTGCAGAAATCATAGAGTAGCTTACTAGTTTACATTCATACAGAGTAGTAACAAAAAATTGGGTAGTTTTAGAGAATTTTAAATAGTGTACAGGGTGTCCCATTTTGGTTGTCCCTTATGGGAAACTTGGAAACCATAAGAGATATTAAAAATCTGATACCCCATCCTCGAGCTCTTTTTGGAAAAAACATTTATGGTAAAAGCAGAGATCATCGCTCTCGCGAAGCGTTTCAGAGATACAGGGTGATTCTCGATTTTTTCACTTTTTGAAAAGGCCCTGTAGCTTTGTTGTTATTACAGATACGAGAAAACTAATTGCACATTATAAAGACACTTTTTTCCGTAGAATCCAGTGGCGTAGCCAAAAATTTTTTGAGCTGTCATTTTTGACATATGACCCAAACATGTTTTTTTTTAATAGGGACACCCTATAAATGATTGGGTAATTAAATTGCTTGTTTTTTTCTGATTAAAATTATATATCATAGTAGGTGATTTAATAAATTTTTACGTCAAATATTGGAAAAATTATGATTTTAAAGACGCATTGCGGCTTCTATCTGTTTTTTAAATTGTTTTATATTTTTGTTTTAAAAAGAATCTGTCATCCCTTAGCTCAGAAGACATTTCCGTAGAAAAAAACAAAAAATTAGTTTACAACAAAAATAATAAACAAGTTATATTAATTAAACTTAAAAATTTAACATTTTTTTTTTTAATTTTTGATTTTTTTATTTTTTATAAATTCTCCATGTCAACTTTACCAATAGAGCAAAAAAAAACAAAAAAAATTTAAAGTTCAGAAAAAAAATCGAAAAATTTTTGACACAACCTGTATAACTTTGATTTTTATTTTTTTATACAACATTATCATACTAATACAGTACCAAAATTTTTTTGCTTCAAATTCATAAATAAGGACGCTATGAATTTTTAAATTTAAACATAAAACTAATTATTTTTAATTTTTTGGGACACACTGTATCATTTATATATATATATAATAATATTTTTCCTTATCATATATATTATCCACCATAATTTCATCCTTATCTATTCATAAATAAAATTGTAGAAAATTTTTAAAGTTAAAAATAAAAAAATCATTTTAATTTTTTGAGACACCCTGTATCATTTTTTTATGTAAAATAATATTTCTCACCATCACATTTATCAAATACCAAAATTTCATCGCTTTATTTTCATAAATAAAATTGTAGGAAATTTTTAAATTTTAAAATAAAAAAAAATATTTTAATTTTTTGAGACACCGTGTATCATTTTATTATGCGTATTAATAATCTTCTACATCATATATAATATTTACCAAAATTTCATACTTATATATTTATAAGTAAAGTTGTAGGAAATTTTTTAAATAAAAAATGCGTCTTTAAAATCATAATTTTTCCAATATTTGACGTAAAAATTTATTAAACCACCTACTATGATATATTATTTTAATCAGAAAAAAACAAGCAATTTAATTACCTAATCATTTATAGGGTGTCCCTATTAAAAAAACATGTTTGGGTCATATGTCAAAAATGACAGCTCAAAAAATTTTTGGCTACGCCACTGGATTCTACGGAAAAAAGTGTCTTTATAATGTGCAATTAGTTTTCTCGTATCTGTAATAACAACAAAGCTACAGGGCCTTTTCAAAAAGTGAAAAAATCGAGAATCACCCTGTATCTCTGAAACGCTTCGCGAGAGCGATGATCTGTTTTTACCATAAATGTTTTTTCCAAAAAAGAGCTCGAGGATGGGGTATCAGATTTTTAATATCTCTTATGGTTTCCAAGTTTCCCATAAGGGACAACCAAAATGGGACACCCTGTACTCATCGCCCTCTAGTCTACACACAAAAATTAATATTCGATCTGAAAAGCTAATGTTTAAAAACCCCTAGATACCGTTTTATTAAGATATTTAAAAATGGGGAACAATTATCAAAATAAATTTACTTTTTCTTTTTACTGTGACACCCCTGTATCTTCCTTATTATAAACTTTTGGATATTAGGTATGTTTGGTTAAATCTTAATATTTTGGCATATGGAATCTGTGGTTTTTCTGTGTACCATTCATTAGCGGACACCCTGAATACAAAGTTTTTAAAATGGTTTTTGACTTACGGAACCACGGAAAATGTTTTGCTCTGCCAGGTACCTCATCGTCCTGTCGTCGCTTTGATAATTTTTAATTTTCAACATTTAAACCACATTTATGTTTTTGTTTTAAGTTATGCCTAATAAAATAATCCAATAGATTTTGTTTACAACATACAGTTCTTTTTTGTTTTCTCCTTAATTCTACGCCACTGATCTGCCTAAAATCAAACATGGCCGAAAATGGCCCGACTTGACGTCACAGCCGCGCTAGCCAATATGGCGAATGTCGTGACCTTATCTCATCAATCGACTTTGGTGGTAAACATTATTTTACGTCAGCTTTAGGAGGTTTATTGGTTAAGATTACTTTTACATTTAAGGTGGTCTTTAGGTAATGTGCCAAAATTTAGCTAGAGAATTGTAAAGTTAAAACAGAGACAAAAAGAAACATTATAAATATGCACACTTATACCTATCTGAGCAAGCAAGGCTTAAAAGCATATTTACCTAACGTAAATTTAAACTCTTTATGCAACTATCTAAACCAATTTTGTTCAGGGTTTGTATCCTAACATTACAGGTGTCAAACAGACGCTCAACAGTTTTTTTGTGATTCAACTGTTGTTTATTACGTGTTTAATTTAACGATTGATGCAATTTTGAATCCAATGTTTTTAACTTTTAGCTTTTAACTCACTTATCAATTAATTAATCAAATTTTATGGTTATGAATCTTTTTGTCTAATTTTGACGTACCAAAGTCGGGATACGTTACCGATCGCGATCTGGATACGTGTGCCATTTTAATAAGTTTAACCTAATGCATTGGAACTAACGTATCGCTTCTGTGCAAGTGCATTACGATATGGATGATTATTTTATAAACTGCCATTTACCCAAACTTATCTCAGCACAAAAGTACATATTAACTGAAATACAGGGTGTCAAAGTTTAAAAAAATATATTTTTAAATTATTTTAATATTTGATACGTTTTGAATATTGTAATAAAATCGGTATTTTCACAATTTACCGCTGCAACGAGCGGGCTGAGCAGAACGAGATCTGGGGCTACCGGCCCACCGCTTCCGCCTTTCGTCAAACGACGACACAAACAACTTAGACCCCACCACGAATATTTCTTATGCTTTTACTTCCCTATGGTCGGCGAATTCGTTTCTACACCTGTATATTCACTGATATATTCTAATAAAAGCATTAGTTAATTAAAATAATTATTTTTCAGGAAGGAAATGGTTATATAAAAAATAATAATCATGCATATAAAGTAGAACTGGCCAAGGATAAATGTGCATGTTTTTACATGAGGCGAGCTTATAAATGTTTTAGGAGAAGATGGTAAGTCTGTTGTTTAAAATTAAATAAATGATGTTTAGGGTTTTATACAGTGCAATTTTTTAATGGGCCCTCTCCCTTTATTTTTTGAACGAATAAGTTTAAAAATTAAAACTTTGGGATAAAAAATAGAATCATAAATACTATATTTTAAAGTGAAATGCACAAATGGCTGCTGGGCACCCTCTTGGAAAAAAGTAAATGGAAAGGGGGTCTTTTGGCGTATGATTTTCAAGCTCCTGACTAGTACTTTATAACCCTAGAATATAAAGTCAATACCTTCACATACGACGAAATGGCGGTACTTTAACAATTACCTATATAAACTCTTAAGCAAAAATTACATTTTAGGTTTTGGGCCACGCAGAACTTTTTTAAAAGAATATTTTTTTCTTAAAATCTATAATAAAAAAGTTTCCCATATGACGCCAATTTAAGTAGACACGCTGTATATTGCAGCAGAAAAGGTTAAATAACACAACACCATAATGTTTTTAGAGCCTCTAGTAAAATTTGGTCTTTGCAGATACTTGCTTTTGCGGTATCGCCAAGGATCTTTTAAAACATTACCCTTCTATCTCTGCGAAACGAAAAATTTTAAATTTAATTTATTTATTTATTACAAGCCCAACAGGCAACCATTAACAGGGCTACAAATATAACTATAATATAAACTATATAAAATTAAATAATACAATACAAAAAATAATTTAAAAACAAAATAGAAACTTAATATAAGTTTAAGACTTAAATCTCATACCTAAAGATGTTCTATGCATACTCGAACAAACACTCTATAATTCATGGAAAAATCACAGTGATATGCAATGCGTTTGTATAAGGAGCACATTCTTTGAATTGGTGATATATACAATGCATTAGTACTGGGCGATGGCAATTAAAAATATCCACTGTTCCTACTTGCAATCCTCGGGATCGCGAAATTAATTTCACCTAACAGAGATGGACAGACGATGGACCCATTAATTAACTTATATAAAAATACCGTGCTATGAAGATTTCTTCTTTTCTCTAAACTTTCCATACTGAATCTGCGTCGCAAAAGGCCATCATCTATTCCCCTCTGAGGGTAAGCGCCTTCCTCTTTTAAAACCAAATATTTTAAAAACTTTCTTTGGACTCGTTCCACTGCTTTCACATATGTATCATAATATGGTGACCAAACTACCGATGCATATTCAAGTTTTGTTGTAACCAATGAAAAATAAAGTCTTTTAAAAGCATCAATATTATCAAAAGATTGACAATTTCTGAAAATTAAGCCCAACATTTGTAAAGATTCTGAGACAATCTTATTAACATGCAAATCAAAACATAATTTTGAATCTAATACAACCCGCAAGTCTCTTGTATTACTTACTCTGGTCAATTTAGTTTCACCAATATAATAATTGTAATAAGCAGCATTAATCTTTTTAGTGAAAGTCGCACTTTCCAACATTAAGAAGAAAGCAATTATTCCTACACCATGCCTGCACAGCACTTACACTTTCTTGTAATATATCACAGTCTTCCGTGGTCTCAATTCGAGTATACAGCTTCAGGTCATCTGCAAATATTTGATGTTCTACTTTAATAACATTAGAAATGTCATTTATAAAAATGAGAAATAATAGGGGCCCTAAGTTGGACCCCTGGGGTACTCCTGATGAAGCTGTAAAACTGTAAAACGGTCTGACCTGAAACCATTGTACTGTACATACTGAGATCTATTGTCTAGGTAACTTTTAAAAAATAAAACAAATTTCTTTACAAATCCCGCCTTACTTAATTTTTTCAGGAGAATTGTGTGATTAATCTTATCAAAAACTTTTGAAAAGTCGGTAAACACCACATCAACCTGACCCCTACCGTCAATAATTTTTGTTGTATAGTGACTAAAACACGCCAGGTTGGTGGTGGTTGACCTACCTCTCACAAAGCCATGCTGGCGTGGGGACAGCTGTCCTCTAAACACTCCATAAATATGTTTATACAATAACATTTCAAAGAGCTTTGAAAAACCCGCAAATAAGTGAAACAGGCCTGTAGTTCAGTAAATCCGTTTTCTTACCATTTTTAAATATTGGACATATTTTGGCAACCTTCCAACAGTCCGGATATGTAGCATATTTTAATGAGAGGTTAAAACTTTTACATAAAGTTTCTGCCAGTTTATAGAATGGTATCTTTTATAAAAAAAACCAGGCAAAGAGTCCGGACCGCTAAATAATTTAGGTTTAGGTTTAGTTATGTTACACTCTGTATACAAGTCGTATACAAAATTAAAAATACCTATTTAAAGAAATATAAATTTGTAAATATATCGTATTTTTCTCTTAGGATGGGTGATTTATACAGTGCCGCTAGAGATTATCTTTATGTGACTCAAAATTGGCCTGATCAAATAAAAGCCTATATTGGACTAATCAAATGTTTAATTGCACTTAAATGGACTGAAGATGCACAGCACTGGTATGAATATATCTGCAATATAAATGGTGATTTTTCGTCAACAAATCAGGTAAGTTTACAATGCATTTAAGTACACAATGCCCCCACAAACAATATACCATTTAGGAACATAGTTTAAAAATGAATCAGTGTTATTTTCATTGTTAGTAATCAAATTTTTGTTTAGTCAGTTTCAATTGTTTCGGGTGTCGGATTGGGCGAACGCGTCACTTTTTGTCGGAAAAGTTTACCACATTGTTTTACATGCAATTTTAAAACATTGTGCCAAAAATCGTAAATGTTACAGACACGTAACCTGCCTAGCTCGATACCCGAAACGTGTTTAAGCGTTATGGTGTCATGACTGTAACCCAGACTCGTACGCAGAAATTTGAGAGGGGGGAAGACAACAAAGTAAAAACAAAGTCAACCTGAAAGAATCAAAGAGCAAAAAAAAGTGGTCCTTACGCTTGAAAATAACATAACGAAAGATCCTAACTTTTTATATAAATTTTCCTCCTGGAGGTAAAACGCTACAAAAAGCCTATTCAACCCCCCTTCGAACGGCTCTGCTGGAACCCTTACGTTTTTCGGCACAAAGTATGAAAATTGCATGTAAAACATTGTGGTAAACTTGGCAGACAAAAAGTGACGCGTTCGCCCAGTCCGACACCCAAAACATTTGACATTGACAGGCTGGGTTAACGCGACGCTTCCATATATGACGGTATTCGTGGTAGACTCGTCAAAAAAAACCCCCTAAGAAGGTTTTAAAAGTATACTTATCATGATGCCCATTTTATTACTGACCCAATGACTATAGATTTAAATCAATTTAACATAATTACCAAAAAAAGGTTTCCCCTTCACAATTAAAAATATGATTTTCGTACAAACGGGCGTAAAATTGCACTTTTACGCCCTAGGGCAAAAAAGCATAAAAAACGCCCGCATTTATAAATGAGGGCGCAAAATAGCACTTTTACGCCCTAGGGCAAAAAGTATTAAAAATGTCCTTATTTATAAATTTATAAAACAATAATAAATTAAATTAATGTCCCATTTTTTTTTTTTTTTTTTTTTTTTTTTGGTAAAACAACAATTTATTTAATTATAAATATGTTAAAAGTATACTGATTACAATTTGAAACATTAAAACCTGGGAAATTTTCTTCTAACTTCAGAGAATGCTTGTATAATAATTTCAGTCGTACAAAAAATATTGTTTGCACCTCTGGCGTAAAGCACTTTTACGCCCAGAGCTAATTGTTGCCCTCGCGGAGCTCGAGCAACAACTTTTAGCCGCGGTCGTAAAAGTGCTAGTTTACGCCCTTGGTACAAAAATAACTATTTTAGGCTCGATTAATAAGGGAAGGAATACAGTCCGCTAAAATTAGTCCGAAGGATAATAGTGATTGTGAGAGGAAGGATGTTTTCTTGAGAATTGAAGAGGAGGAAGTCAAGAAACGCCTAGATTCCAAAGATTATGAATTACGCTTTCTGGGACATTGCAATACTACTACTGATATTAAAGAAGCAAACTTTTAGGTAGCATTTTTTTACAATTAACCAGAAAATAGTACTTAATTATTTCTGAATTCCGCTTAAATCTTTAAGGGCTGAACTCCGGTAAAGTTAGTATAAAAATATCGTTTTAATTTTTAAATATTCCTCTCTTGCTTTTAGGGGAAGATGCAAACTATGTTTGTGCTGGTTCAGATGAAGGAATTATTTTTATATGGGAGAGAAAAACATCCTCAATAGTCACTGCTTTATTTGGTGACGTTTCGATTGTTAGTTGTGTCCAACCCCATCCTAGTGCCTGTTTTGTAGCTTCTAGTGGAATTGATCCTGTGGTGAAGTTATGGTCACCAATGCCAGAAGTAAGTCTAGTAGATAAGGTTTCTTACCAGTAAAATTAGTAAACTATAAAGCTTTGGATCCACGTTGTAAGTTTTTATGAAATTTTTGTGTTGTGAGTCAGAAATGTCAAGTTTTCCTGTAAAAACAAATAGTGTTTTTACAGGGAAACTTCAAATTTTGACTCATGGCACAAAATTTCATGAAACTTACATCATCGATCCCAAGTTTTAGAATGGTATTTTTACAAGTCGCTTACTCCAAAATGTTGTCTTAGTTGGATTTTTACAATTTTTCACCTTTGGCCCGTTCTCGTGATGGTTTTTCTAGTTGCTATTTTTTTTACCTTTTTGACATCCCACGAAGGACTATGCCTAAAGTATCGTGGGTGGCGGGTCATTAGATGTTTAACCCATCGTTTCCCCTGATCCGTCAACGTTGTCCAAGCACTGAAACATGCATTTTTGCATTTCACAGCACTTCTTAGACAGCGCAGTAGTGCCACCACTGATGTTATTTTAAAATAACTACTACCTAAATGTGTCTTCCCCGCTGGGAATCGAACCGGCGACTTCTGGCTTCGAAGATCAAAGCTCTGTTTACTGCGCCACTGGGGGTGACAGGTTAATTAATTAATCGGTATTTGTTTACAAATTTTTTAAATTTAATATATTATTAAAAAGATAAACTGAAAGTGAATTCTAAACATAAAATATACTGGTTGCTGGTTAGAATGACAAAGTAATATTGGGACGTGTATTTTGAAACTGTTTTAAGTACAGGGAGGCTCGAATTCGATGCTCATCATTGGGATTTCGGAAACCGTAAGAGATACAGGATCGGTTAAATGAAAGCAAAGTTGCGCAATTTGATGCTCAATAAAATGCCGTTTTGCGTATTAAAAAAATCCGAGTACTTCCGAAGATATTCGAAAAAACCGGAATTTTCAATTTTGGTTTCTATTGTTTCCTGGCTATATTTGTTAAAATAACTCAAAATGAAAAACACGTTTTCATGGCCACTTTTCTGCTCTATAATTCAGTGTGATTTAATATTGAATCTGACGTTTCGGCTTCTGGCGACCATCATCAACTTAATTTTTTAAATACGGACCTGATATTCCGGAAGTACTCGGAATTTTTGAAAACGCAAAACGGCATTTTATTGAGAATCAAATTGCGCAACTTTGCCTTCATTTAACCGATCCTGCATCTCTTACGGTTTCCGAAATCCCAATGATGAGCGTCGAATTCGAGCCACCCTGTACATATGTATTTGTACCTCTTCTAAGGCGACTAAATTTAAACATAACACTATAAAGTAAATCCACCTAATAATAACACCCGTACAACATAAGTCAGTCAGTTAAAATTATTTTAACCTTTATGTTGTGTCCACTGTTTTTGTGTCTATAAAGAAATGGTTCCTTGTGAATTTTTGAATATATCTTTAACACGAAAAATCAATTCTAATTGCCCTGAAGAAGGAAATAAATTTTCCGAAACGTCGGCTAAGTAGAAAACGTATTTTTTAAAAAATCTTAAGCCTCCACCCATCAACTTGAACTATAAATAACTAAGTATATGGTTTTTCATAGGATGGTACTGTTAACTCTCGTGTAGTTAAAGAAGTAAACTCCGTCATAGAAGCGAACCAGCAGCGTATGGCAATGGATCCTTTTGAATCATTATTAGTTAATATGGGTTATCAAATACAAGGAACTTATATTAATACAGGTAGGAACATAGTTTAAAAGTTTTCAGTAGTTATATATTTAAAATTTATATAATAAATATATTTAATGACTTACTAGGTACAAAAAACATCATTAAATGAGCCATGTGAATAAGGCTAAGTAAATGCTTTTACTGAAATATTAAGGAAAAACAGTTTAACCGAAAAAAAAAACTATCCCATATAACATTTTTGCCGGCGATGTACATTTAATTTACTGGCATTGCCAACACTCTTTAATGGCAAAGCATTGGCAAAAAGGTATCAAAAGACACGAAAGTGGGCAATTGGCCGTTATTGGGCCACGTGTTGCAGATAATGTGATGGCATCCGTCATTAATAAGTTATAATGAAAATGCATTTAGGATGATGGCATCCATCATTAATAAGTTATGCCAAAAAATGCGTTATAGGATGATGGCATTTATCATTAAATAAGTATTGTAAGTTTTATAAGTTGAATGTCCCAAAAGTTAAATAACATATTTAGAATTTTGTAATTGAAAAAAATGAGAAAAAAAGGCAGGAAAACTTTATCAATAAAAAAATTACATAAATATAAATTTTTATACAGTAACAATAAACCATAAAAAATTAAAGGTATGTAATAAAATTAAAAAAGATCGTAAATCAAAAGAAAACACTTTAAAATGGTAAGTATTCAAGGGAACACTCAATTTTCTGATCCAAAACATAGGGAGAAATATTTTAAAGGAGTTAAATGAAAAAAACTAATAAATATATATATATATATATATATATATAATATATATAAAATAATTTTTTATTAACACGTGTTTTTAAAACTTTTAATAAGGCAAACTCACTCCTCCTACCTAATTTCATATATTTTTTTTAAGTACCTACAAACTTAAAAGGTTTTAAACAAAATGTTTACAGCCCCTAACAGTCTACTTAAATAACTCGCCTTCTCGACTAGGCATCACTAATCAATCAAATTCAAATTCAAAAACATGCTTTATTGTCTAAGATGAAATCTTGTTGACAAAGCTAATAACACACACAACACACACTTATTAGGTAATGAATACACTTAATTATGTCTATTAAAAAACTCTTTTCTTTTAAAAAGAAACTAAAAAGCTAAAAAAACCACGTAGAAAACAATTGCACAAAGCGGTCAAACAAAAGCAAGGTTGCCTCATCTGTCAAATTGTCAAATCTTGTATTTCGGCTAAGCGGGAAATTTGCATTTATCACCTTCGGTCGAAATCGTCGAAATTAACCTAGCTAATTTTACCATCATTTTATTTTTATTCTCTCAAAAATACATAATAAACATTTTGTTTGACTTAATTTTTATCTGCATGATTTGTATCAATAAAATGTTATGAAATGGCCATTTCCTTTAAATTATGTAAAAAACATAAAATAATGTTGTTTAGCTGCCATTATAAATAAAACAGATCAAAAAAATTGCTTTAATGTTAGTTAAATACCAATGTTATTAATATGGTTTAAAAAGTATAAATATGCGTTGAAGGTTTGCCTTCAAAATCCAATATTTATTTGCCTGCAACAAAAAGGCATGCTTTATTTAATCAGGATTGGTATGCCGCCATTTTTGTATGCTTGCCGGCAATTCGCCTGCATGTAAAATTTATTGGCAATTAAGTGTTTATTTAGGGTTGACTTTTTAATGCGTATTAGATGTTGGCATAATATTGCCACCAATTGCCAATGCTTTACCATCAATGCCAATTGGAAAATGTATATTACCGGCAAATAGTTTTTGCTGGGATAGCAACAGATTGTGTGTGTAGCCGTACATTATTTCCTCATTCCCTGAGCCGCCATTTATTCAGAATATGCAAGTTTTTTAACTCTATTAAAAACATCAACAAATATATTAGTTATTTATTATACAAGGGAAAAAACCTCTTAGATTTTAGCTCGAGGTTGTGTTGTCTCCCGACTCGAAGCGAAGGGAGATAATAAATCGAGAGCCAAAATCTATTTTTTTTCCGTGTATAATGAACTGTTTTTCCTGTGACGGAAAAAAGGTACTTTCCTGATAGATGCATTTTAGGTTTTAGACCATGCAGATCTTTTTTCCTAAAATTAGTAATAAAAAAGTTTTTCTTATGGCGCAAACTAAAATATAAATACTGTAAGTTCATAATTACAGTGATGAAGTTAAACAATACGTCTACCTTATATACAGAGTGTCCAGTAACTCAACCGAGAAACTTTAAGGAACGATTCTACAAAGAAAACTAGGAAAAACAATTCATATGAACATAAGTCCTAAACGCCTTGGTTTTTGAATTACAAGATGTTAAAAATTTAAAAATATATATTTTTTTATAATAAATTTTTTAAAATTATGAATTGGTATTCAAGTTATTATAAAAAAAATATATATTTTTTTAATACATTTTTAATGTCCCGTGGATCAAAAACTTGAACGTTTAGGACATAATAGATGTTCATATGAAGTTTTTTCCTAATTTTCATTGTAACTTATGTCCTAAAAGTTTTGGCACACAATATTTATCGTTTTTTTTTAATGAAGAAATTTATTTAAACACTAACTAGTTATCATAAATTACAACTCAATACTTAACTAAACTATACTATCAAATTATGTGGAGTGGCCCATTCAGCTCTACCAGCCTCCAGTCTCCTCGTTGACATTCCAATCTGGTTTTTTGCTCTTCTCACCAATCTCTCTGACCTCTGTGCGGTAAATGCACGTGGTCTTCCACTTTGGGAGATTTGGATATGGTATTCCCTGCTCGCACTCCGCTATTGTTCTATAAATGGTTCTGCGTGAAATGTTTTCATTCTGGAATATTCGACAGATTTCAGCGTTGGGTATCCGCCCAACTAACTTGTAGATACTTTTTCTTATTTCTAATTTATACGACATGTTAAAGCGAAAACTTCAAAATAAATAAATCTCAACTGACAGTAAATAAAGTAAATAAACTTTTGTTTTCAAAGGCAACTTGATATTATTTTGTTTTTGTTAAAATTAAAGACAATGAGTTTTGTGCCAAAACTTTTAGGACATACGTTAGAATCACCCCTTAAAGTTTTTCAGTTGAATAACTGGACACCCTGTATATTTGTTAATGATTTTAAAAATTTCATTATACAGTTTAAAACTTAGATATTTATTATATAATATATTACATAAAAGTGAAAGGATTAATGTGTAGTGTATTTTTAGGCGAGGGTAACTTACAAGAAGTACCAAACTGCCGGACTTGCTAACGATAGATATAATTTTTAGCCCCTTTTTACAGAAAAACACATTGTATTTAATGAAGTCCCATATTATCTAGCCTAATTAACTATAGAACATAATTTATGTAATATATACCAGGATTTCTCAAGCAATATTTGTGATAAAGTAATAAACATGAAACAAAAATTATTCAGTTATAATTCGCATAGATTCAACAAGCTTCAAAACCAACTTATGTATAAAAGTTTCATAAATTTTCATCTATTATCTTTTGAGCTTAACAAAAGAAACAACTGAACATCAGAAACTCAAGGAAAATGAAGAGGTAAACTTTTTTAAATGAAAAACCCTGTAGACGTTCACAGAGGGGGCAGAGACAATTTCCATCGTTGTACGATTAGGTTCACGAGAAAGTTCTTTCTGCATAGCTTGTGACTAAGCTCAGTGGTGAGCCTCAGAGAATGCCCCCGTAGGTGGGGGTTGGTATTACGGAGAAAGAAGTCGATGTTGCAAGTGTAGTGTCCATGCATTATTTTGTATGTTTCTATCAAACATCCCCTGTTCCTGCGCTCTTCCAATGTTGTGAGCTTAAGGGCTTTTAATCCCTCTTCATATGATAACTGTCTCAATGTGAATGGTATCTTAGTTGCCCTTCTCTGGACCCGCTCCAGAAGATCGACATCCTTCACAAAATAGGGACACCACACCACAACTGCATGCTCCAGTATTGGTCGTATATATGTTTTATAGACACACAAAAATACCTCAGGGGACATACCTCTAAAACAGTGACGGGTGAGATAGACCATTCTGTTTGCCCTCTTTACTACAGTGTTTATATGATTCTTCCACTTCAAGTCATGAGATACACACACTCCCAGATCCACCTGCTCAGTCACCATTCTCAGTTCTGTGTTGCCAATTTGATAACCCAGCATTGGGTTGTTGTATCCAATATGAAGCACCGCGCACTTGGCAACGTTAAGCTTAAGCAACCAGCTCTCCGTCCACCTCTCCAACTCAGCCAGATCTTCCACCATACTGCCATGTTCGATCGTGGGGTCACAGAAGATTTTAGTATCATCCGCATACATGCTGGTTCTACATACTTTACTACATTATTTGCCAACTTATTTGCTATATTTGTTCTCCAAGCAATATGTGAAACTTTTAAAGCTATTTTTACGTCTCAAAGAGATAAAATATGATTTTTTGAGTTACAAAAACTGCTTAAGCAATTTCAAATACGAAAAATTATGCCGTACTATCCAACAAAACGATTCTCAATATACAACATGTCTTCGGAAGTTCTCACCAAATGGGAAAATGTTTAATTAATAACTTTACGAAAAAATGCCTTTTTATAAAAAGTCCTGCTTGATGAGAAAATTTAACTTTCCGAGAATCTTTGGATCATTTTAAGAAACTCTTCTATATTGAACTTTTTCCAAAACAAATATTTAAAAAACGGCAGCGAATCGCGTTTTAGCGCAATTTAACGTGTATTTTAGATGGGAAAACTTTAAATTCAAATGGTAAGTACTTAAAATTAATATTAAAAGCTTAAATTGGTGGGATTTTTGGTAATAGTTCGATATAGCGGTTTCCGCTATTATAAGAGATTTTCGAAAAATTCTTTTCAGGGCGTTTCTCTAGGTCGATTATAACACAAATCTATGTGCGCGTTTTCCAAAATCCATTTCTATAATTTATTATTAATGAAAACATATTTACGGGACGGTGGAGTGAACAGGGGTGCTGGGTGGGGACAAAACAGTATAAATCCAACGTCAAACACGAGAAAACATTAATACACTGCACTCGGGGCCCATGAAAAATGTAAATTAATTTTAAAAACTATTAAATTTTTAAATTTTTAAACTAATTCTTAATAGTTTAAAAACTATCCCACACATATATGAGATATCTCGTCCGCCATTAATTTAAGAAGAAAAATACGCGCATTCATTTTGGTCAGCTGATAACATGAAGTTCGTCATTATGAAAATGAGAGTCTTGATAGAAGCAGCGTTGCCAAACTTTTTATGAAGAATTAACACCAAGCCTATTTCAGGGATTATCCACCATTTTATGAGAAATAATGGTATTTTTGTAGAAATGCCTCCTTTATGTTTAGGTATTTTCCTTTTTTCTCTACAAATTATATTAGGAAGAAGGAATAACTTAATTTTTCATATGAATTTTGTCCTGTATCTTTTTTCTTTTTAAGCTATTGACACTTTCTCACTTTATTTGGCAACAACGCAAGACATTTACAATTATTCTCTTGCAAACTCTGCAGTGACAGCCATGGCGGGATTGTTGTACTATTATTTATTTTTAATTTTTTAAACAATATTTTGAACATTTTTGTAAACAGAAAGTGCGGTGTGTACTGTGAAATACTGTTTTTGGGCGTTTAATGTATGATTTTTACTGTTTCGTCCCCACCCAGCACCCCTGTTCACTCCACCGTCCCGTAAATATGTTTTTATTAATAATAAATTATAGAAATGGATTTTGGAAAACGCGCACACAGTTTTGACTCATAATCGACCTATAGAAACGCCCTGAAAAAGAATTTTTCGAAAATCTCTTATAATAGCGCTATATCGAACTATTACCGGATTTTTTTTTAACATGTAGTTTAAAATTATGCTTAAGCACCGGGAAAAGGAACTTATCGAAAATGAATCACACTGATCTGTATACTATTTCTGCTTTTATAAATAATCTTTTGAAAATTCTATTTTTTTCTGTTAAAAAACTATTATTTATCTTAAATTATGTTATACAATAAGGATTAATTGGTCTTGATAATATGGGCAACATTTTATTTTGTACGACTGAAATGTTTTATTTATGTTGTTTTACCGGTTTGTGAGGTTTAGTTTAAACTGTGATATAAAGTACTTTTTAATGATATTAAAAGTCCTATATTGATTTTATAAGGAAGTTTTAATTTTATTGCAAATAAGCTCAATAGTAGTGAATTAATAAGAAAATAATTTTATTTAAGAGTTGTATAATTGTTATTTTTAAATTATAAAAAAATAGTTGTATGGATGTAAATGTGCATTAATATTATGTTTATTAATAAAACTATTTAAGGTGTAAAGAAATATAAAACTTTAGAATAATAAAACTTTATTTAATTTATTGCATAGTGGTCCTTAGTTATTAGAAACCCCTTGTGTTGGTTTATAATAGTGTATTTGTGTTATGAGAATCTAAAAACAAAAA
The DNA here is from genome assembly GCA_014170235.1 of Listronotus bonariensis. Lineage (NCBI taxonomy): Eukaryota > Metazoa > Arthropoda > Insecta > Coleoptera > Curculionidae > Listronotus > Listronotus bonariensis. Next base: position 62,686 of record JACEGR010004125.1, read on the forward strand.
AAATATAGCGATATACAAGGTGACATTGAAAAACTACAATGCATAGTAATACTACTGATCTCGATGGATTGCTAATATTATAACCTGCGCGAAACAAAAGTTACATTTCATGGGCGAAAAACCGGTTTGTACGCAAGCCAGTTGAGGGTAAACGCACCCGGACCCAAACAAACTATTCGCATTATAGGAAAGAATGTGTTGACCGCGTCCTGCTTTTCTGTTCGAAGTACGGTAGCTAATGAGCGTTACGGTCAGACCGCGGACGAAGGGTACGGGGTGCCGGTGTTTGTATTTCGCCACGGCTTTTAAGTGCGCATGTTCGTCCACCCACTGCGCGCGGTCGTAAAAATCCGAAAACTGCTTCTTGCCACTGCTGATCTAAATGTAGGTTATCTATGAGTAATACGCGATAGAGGTCCATAAAATAATAGCAAAAGTTCCAATACACTTATATTCGATCATCTCTTGTTTTCAAGATACGGCGGGTTTAAGGTTAGTTTATATTTATAAGGTTGCGACATATCCTCAACTTTTAGGCGGTTCGAGGTCGGGGACGCAAGGAAGGGCACTCCACGGAGAAAAGTTGGCAAGACTGGGTAAAATGAAAGCTGATGATCAATCTAGTGGCGTCTAGAATTTGCGCATTTCATTTTGCATTGTTTTGGAAGTGATGTTTGTTGAAAGATGTAATTCCAAATGTTTTTTATTTAAAGTAAAAGAATTTACAACTTAATAATAATTAAAAACTGTTGTGTAAACGGTTGTTCTACTAATACAATAAACTGTATATCTCCGGCACTGACCAACATGGCCGAAAATGGGAGGTGTGACGTCATAACACGTCAAAGCAATATGGCCGAATGTCGCGACCTTTATAGACCAACTTGCGGACGTTCCATTTATAAAATGCAACATTGATGGCGTAATTCTTTTGTTTTTCATGCAATTGTCTTTTAATGCGATTTTAGCTAAAATACATGGATTGGTTCTCTTGAATTTAATAAAAAATATGGGAAAAGTAAAAACTATGCAATTTTTTCCCTTAAATGGAATACTCTGTACAAGTACATGTACTAATAGAAAGTACAGGAAAGTAAATACCTCTGCCGATCTTTTTACTACCGATCTATTAACCTTTCCTTCTACCGAAATTGAGACTGGCCACACTATTGCGTATAATAGTCCCAGAGCTAGTGAATCTTTCGAGTATCGTTAGACTTGTAAGGCTGGAATTTGTATAGTGATGAGGCATGGCATGCTAAATACGACAATCATCACCTGGGAAGCATCAGCCCTGCACATCATCACCTTGTATATTTTTGAAAGTTATAAAACTTGAGCTTAAGCTTAAAATTTTAGAATTAAGTTCATTCATAGTAAGGTTTGAATGAACTAAATCCAAGAAAAATTTCAAGCTTACACCTCCAAGTTTTTTTATAATTTTTTTAACTTTAATAATTAATAGTTTAAAAAACTAAAAAACACGCTTTTATATGCAACCGAACTAAAAATTAGAAAATAATTTTTCATTAAAAATATTGTCATTTCATAGTAAAAAGCGTGGGGTGCATTTTACTATTTTTTCATAACTTTTCCATCATAGATATTTGCAAATATAATAATTATAACATTTAATATATTTATCACCCCACGCTTTTTACTATGAAATGACAATATTTTTTTTAATGAAAAATTATTTTCTAATTTTTAGTTCGGTTGCATATAAAAGCGTGTTTTTTAGTTTTTTTAAACTATTAATTATTTTTCATTTTTTAGTTTCTGCTACTCTTGACAAAATGGCGAAAAATTTTTTAATGAACAAGAGTGGCAAATTTTAAAATTTTTCCAACAGATTGCAACTCACTAAAAATTTCTTCTTCATTAAGTAGCAAAGTTTGAAATTTTGCCAACAGATGGCAATCCAGGCAATGTTTGGACCGTTGCCAATATATTGCAACCCACTAAAAATTTCTTCTTCATTTAATAGCAAAAGTTTGAAATGTTGCCAACAGATGGCAACCTAGGTGTTGTTTTTATAATATAATGGAATTTTTTTTTCCTGGCGATCCAAAAAAGATAACGGATACTGTTTGCAGATTATTGCATTGTCATGTTTCCTTAATACGTGTGCAAAGTTTCAAAGAAATCGAATAGCTGGAAGTTGGTTAAAATTAGGCTCAAAGATTCCGTTACATAGCCAGATAGTTACAACCCAAGTTAATAAAAAAGCGTGTTAACGGCATTTATTAACTGTTATTGTTCATAAAAATTGAACACCAATGGTGCAACTAACCCTATATTTTTATTGTTCATAAAAATTGAACACCAATGGTGCAACTAACCAAATTGTGTAAAAACTAAAAAATTTCTTCTTCATTTAATAGCAAAGTTTGAAATGTTGCCAACAGATGGCATCCTAGGTGTTGTTTTTATAATATAATGGAATTTTTTTTTCCTGGCGATTCAAAAAAAGATAACGGGATACTGTTTTTAAATTATTGCATCTTCATCGGTCCTTGACACGTGTGCAAAGTTTCAAAGAAATCGAATAGCTGGAAGTTGGTTAAAATTAGGCTCAAAGATTCCGTTACATAGATAGATAGATAGATAGTTACAACCCAAGTTAATAAAAGCGTGTTAAAAAATAATGAGGGTGATGATTGTCAAGTACTTAGCATGCTATGACTCATCACTATACAAATTTCTAGCCTTACAGGCCCAACGTTACTCGAAGCGTTCACTAGCTCTTCTACTATAACATGCAGTGGTATCATTTAATTTATATTGTTTTTCTTATATAAAAAATAAAATATTTGAAGGAGAAACTTTTAAATGAGATAAGCTGGTTGTTGTAAGTTTAATTTAAGAATAAAATAATTTACAGCAAGCAAAACAATTAGGAGTTTAAGAAATAGTTATTGCTAGCCGTTCCGATTAACCTATAAGCAAATTAAGCAATTGCTTAGGGCATTACGTCTTAAGGGGACACCACAAAGGTTGCACCAAAGAGTAGAAAAGAAAGAAATTGTGAAAATGTCAGTGTTTGTGTTATTAATTTGTTTTTTTAAAAAAGGTGAAGACTTTTTTCTCTCTTTAAAACAATCTTTTTTAAAAAAGTTTTGGATGCGAATTTTTTTTTATTGGTCGTCAAAGAATTATAAGGCTAGGGGTATCACAGGAGTTGGACTGCTTAGGACATCACAAAGTCTTAATCCGGTACTGATTAGAAGAAGAAAATAGATATCAAATCAATCTGGAATTGGTTCTGGATGACGTATACACTTCAACCCTAAAATGGTTTGTTTTATTTTATAATAACATTAATATTTAAGAAAAACAAAGGAAAAAGAATAAAAACTTATTACAAATATTTTTACAGGGTATTTTTGAGGTCGAAATAAAGTTAATACCTAATATATAAATTATGTTTTTAAATGCCCCACTTTTAAATTCTTTGAATTATGTGGTTTTTGAAGTAAACGATTCAATTGTATGACCTAATTTGGTATTGTGGTCAAATAGTTTAATTTAAATTGAAGCATATGTGTGTTTAAGTCCTTAGTTAGTTCATAATTTTACAATGAGAAGAAATTTTTAAACGATACTAATCATTGGGGCACTCAAAAATTGTTACTTTAGTTTATGGAGAAAAAAATGTCTACATTTTTTTTTGCACTCTTTGTAGATGGGTAAAATGCAAAGTTTTCTTTTAAACGCTTTACTGTCTTATAAAAAATAAATCTCATTAAAAATTTGTACCCTATGACTTTACTGCAACTAAGGATCACTATGATAAGATGTATAATTTTAATAAATGTCTATTGTGTTGTTATTTAATAAATTTTTATTAAATTATATTTGCTATTTTAATCAAGATCCTCCTTCAAGTACAGATCTCAGTGCACTTCAAAAGTTCCTAAAACACTTTTGCAAATTAGACGGTCCAAAAAACGATAAAACTGAGGCTGATGCGTCAACGTATCAGGAAAGCTTTTATTGCTGGTGTTCTTGGATTAATCGTTCCCTGTTAGTGTTTAACATAATACAGGGTGGCCCACCATATTCGACACGGACTGTAGCTGGATAACCATGGGGTTTTTAAAAAAGTAAATACTGAACAGGTCGGATAAGACCACGGTATAAAAATATTTTAGTCTATACAGGGTGTCTCAAAAAAGTGTGACGTATCAAAGTTATATTTTTTTAAATGGAACACCCTATATTTTATTACGGTTTTAGATTCTACTTTAAAAATAACTCAAGTTTGTTTATAGTACTAAGTGTCTAATTTTATTCGTTTTGTGATATTTGATTTTTTTTTTCAAAATGCAGAGGTAAAATTAAATTGATTTTACTTTAACACTTTTAATACTTTAAACTTTATAATATGTAAAAAGATTAGAAATAGTCTGCCATGTCATACGTAGGTCAAATCAAGATCAAATATTGTACAGGGTAATCAAAAATAATTTCAATTTTTCAGAAAATCAAATAGCCATATCTCTCTTATTTTAAATGGAACACCCTGTATTTTTTTACGTCACATGATGACAAATAAAATACTCTTTCAAATGGTGTATAGGTTGCCTATACCTATCTTTTGTGCTTTTTTAGTAAAATCTGTTTTTACAAATTTTTAGTCCAAATGTTTATTTAAATTAAAGTTGGCTGTGACATAGCAGCCATTAATATTTTTCTTAAGAAAATAACAACGACCATTTATTGATTACTAGTGTTTTAGTCAGTTTAAAAGAAATTTCAATGATTTTAAATAAAAACCCTTCTTCTACAACAACAAGATGATATAATACTGGTAGGATGTGAAAAAATGGTTTACTTTAGTCTAGAGTTAATCCTCAAAAATATTCCAGGAAACCATCTGATAACCTTAATAGTTGCTTTGAAAAAATTTGACACAGTGATTATGGATAATGGAAGAAACGAGTTATAGGTCACAGAATGTCGTCATAACTGACCAGAGGCGTTATTAGGATTGTTTAAAAACACAAGTTTTATCATTACCACATTTAGCTGAAATAAGTGTTATTGGAAGTAGCATTATAAGCAACTAATGATTTTTTTTTCTGTAAATTTTAAAAATACTGGCAGATAATACAAAATCTTTTAATTTTGTGTTTTTTTCCAACAAATTTACATTTTGCAATAACGGCTTAGTAAATAGGCATAGCTATATCACAGCCTACTTACATTTAAATAGGCATTTCGAATAAAAATATGTTAAAACGGAATTTACTTAAAAGTATAAAAGATAGGTATAGGCAACCTATACACCATGTGAAAGAGCATTTAGTTTGTCATTATGTGGTGTAAAAAAATACAGGGTGTTCCATTTAAAATAAGAGAGATATTGCAATTTGACTTTCTAAAAAATTGAAATAATTTTTTGATCACCCTGTATAATCTATGATCTCCATATGACTTACGTATGATAAGGCAGACTTTTCCTAATCTTGTAAGAAATTTTAAAGTTTAAGAATTTTATATTGTTAAAATAAAATTAATTTAATTGCACCCCTGCATTTTGAAAAAAAATCAAATATTAACGAATAAAATTAGAAACTTGGTACTATTAACAAACTTAAATTATTTTTTTATGTAGAATCTAAAACCGTCATAAAATATAGGGTGTTCCATTTAAAAAATATAACCTTGATACGTCACTGTTTTGAGACACCCTATATAGAGTAAAATAATTTTATACTGTGGTCTTATCCGACCTGTATATGTTCCAGTTTTTACTTTTTTAAAAACCTCCTGGTTATCCAGCTACAGACCGTGTCGAATATGGTGGGCCACCCTGTATTTATTTTGTATATTTACATGTTAAAGAAATACACTGTATTTATTTATTATTTAACATTTATTTTTAACAGAAATATATTATTTAAACGTTAATTATATAATCGTATTTTATTATTTACTTAACAAACAAGGTATTGTAAACAATTACATTTCCAAATAAAATATGGATATTATAATAGGTTATGGCTATGGCAAAATTTCTTTAATATGCTAATTTATTAAATTAAACTTAAGTCGCGTTCAAACTAACCAACTTGTTTGCGCGCTTCTTTGACGCTAAAAAACAGTAAAGCTTTGAATCACCGGCAAATCATTCGCCAAGCCCTTAAAACGACGTGAATTCTGTCCACGTCCGCGCTATGTGGCGGGGTATGCGGCGTGGAGCGGCACGGCGAATTGTTGCAAGTCTGGACGCGGCTTAATATAACGTTTTAGGTTGTCTTTGTAACATATTTGCATGTCTTTTCATTACAGAGTTTTACACTTGCAAAATATAGTAGCATAAAGTAACATACCTACGGATAAGAGAAACCATGGCATGCTAAAATTTTCGTACCGCTTTTGCGGCAGGCTTGTAATTTTTCCAGTTTACACTTTAAATGCGTCGGTCGAAGCCTCGCCTCGTGTAACATCAGCGGTGGGGAGACACGTAAGCTTACTGAAATGACTAACTGGCGGTATTTCAACGAGAAACGAATAAAATTATATTGGGAGTTTTCGCATGACCTGTCCTTAAATCGGCTATTCCATGATAACTCTTAGAATTTCCTTACTCTATGGTTATTGTAATTCGCAAAGTGCGTAACTCCATTTTTAGAAATTTTAGAGAACCATTTTTTTAAAACAAGATTTTACAGTGATGTGTGGTATTATATAGTTAAAAAATAATTTAATATGAAAGAAAATAATATTACTTTTTTTTCATATTAAATTATTTTTTTACTGTATGCTACCACACATTCCTGTAAAATTTTGCTTTAAAAAATGCTTCTCCAAAATATGGAGTTACGCACTTTTTGAATTACACTGACAAATTGTAAACATTAGTGTAAGATAATAGAGACATTTTGCACCCCTTATTTTGCAATTCCGTTGTGGTTAACGTTATTCTGAGACTGCGCAGTAACGCAAACATGATCCGGTATCGTTATTAACCATACTGTCCTTTAATTACGGATAAATACCGTAGAGCTTATCGTTATCGTTATTAATTAGTATATTCTTTTCCTGACCGTATATTTATTAATTTAGTTTTTATTTTGGGTTTTCGGTCAATTAAATGAGAAACTATTTGATGCTTGTTGACGTTTCGGTTTATTATTAAACCATCTTCAGAATCTTTTTTTAATTATTTTTAAACTTAATCACTAATATTTACAAATTAAAAAGTTCTCTCCAGGCTTTCAAAATGTAACATTGTAGTTTTAATTTGTAAATATTAGTGATTAAGTTTAAAAATAATAATAAACAAAAAGATTCTGAAGATGGTTTAATAATAAACCGAAACGTCAACAAACATCAAATAGTTTCTCATTTAATTGACCGAAAACCCAAAAAAAAAAACTAAGTTATCGTTATTGTTAAACTGCGTGGTTGCCGGATTGTAGAAATTTTAATATCAATTATTTAAAAGGTTAAAATTTTAATGCCGTATTAATTAAAATATCATTTATACCTAGGCTCTAATTAGCGAAAAATCTATAGCAGTAATAAAAATCAAATAGTGTTAAGAAATTAAAACGGACTTGCACTTTTCCGGATATTCTAAATCAGTAATTAATTTAGATGTTACAATCTGGCATGCCTGCTTTTATTCTACTACCAAACCTAACCTTACTTTTTGTGTTTTGCTTATACTGTATTGTTTGAATCTACTTTAAAAAACGAAATCAACAGAAGTGTTTGCATATATGTATTTAAATATGAATTTATATCTTATGAAGAATAAAAGTAAATACTGATTTTTCGTTAACTTTAAAATGGGTGAATCACAGGCAAAAATAAGGTTATGTGTCGAAAGCGCAGACGCAAGATATATTTCTTAAAAGAGGCTGCAAAATCTCTGTCTAAAACTGCTGCCGTAATCGTTATGTTTAATAACGATAACCATAAGGAGGTCAAAAAACGTCTGTTATTTTAAGAGGTGCAAAATGTCTCTATTGCGACTCAGCCAAAATCTTAATTTAACTCTTGTTCTTTTATACCTAATACTACGGTCTTATAATAACTTAATATATATTCCTGCCCAATATTTGTACTTAAAATACGTTAATAATAATGTGTATATACAAAGTTCTTCTTACAATCATAAATTAATTTACCTAATATTATATTTTAACCTTACAAGATTAAATCCTTGTTGAATAGCTTAAATGTTTATTTTATGGTAGGGGAGCTCAAGAGGGATTTGAGGATTCACTACAGCGCGGCAGATTAATATACCGAAGGATACCTTGTACCCGGTTAAGTACCTCCACCAAATATGAGATTAGTATACAGAGCCGATCATAAAAATCAAAAATATATCCATCAGAAATTTTTCGAGCGCGTCAGATTAAGATAGAGTGAGTTAATTACATGCTAAACAGTGTGTTTTCCATTAAGTTGATAATTTAAGAGTGACGTAAAAAAGCGGGGGCTGCAAAGTTGTAAAAACACGTCATTTTGACATTCTCGAGCGTGGCTATTTTTTTGTTATTACTTTGAAGAAAATTTAAGCATAACGAAAAATATACAGTGTGTCCAAGATAAGGATCCTAAGCATGTAAGTCTCGGTACCTATTGGAGATACAGCTTAGGTTAAATTAGGAAAAGTTGTGTTTTTTAAAGCTTATTTACATGCCGTTTAAAAACTTCAAAAATTTTTATGGTATACCCTCTATCTAATCCCATTTTTTATCACAAATTCAACGATGTATCACAAGTCATATTTTAATTTTTAGTTAAAAAGAAAAATTGCATTTTTTCTATTTTTAAGTTATTTTTAAGTAGGCCTTGCAAACAAATGCTTAGACGTTAATAGCTCTTACCGTATCTGCAACATAATTTAATATCATTATAAAATAATAGTTATCCTTATTACCCTGCTTGTCGAGTTGTTGTTTTTAGAGCAATTGTTCTTATTGTTACTGTTGTCTCTATTATTGTTTATTGGTGAATAGCTAATATCTTATTGTATTATTACGGTCGAATATGCAGGATGGCCATTATAGCCATGAAGATAAGTTTGACATGCTACATTTTTGTGCTGCAAAAATAAATAAAGGTATCATTTCTGCAGTTAATGAATTATGGTAAATACACGGACCTGGTATTTTAGTTCCTAAAATTCCACACCACATATTAAACCCCAAACGTTCTTGATGTTTTGATATTTTCTTAACACGCGGATTTCGTTGAGCCTAGTGAGCGTATTGCGTATAAAGACAATAGTAACAATAAGAAAAATTTCTCTAAAAACAACTTGACAAACAGGGTAATAACGACAAATACTATTTTATAATGATAATTAATTATGTTGCAGATACGGTAACAGGTATTAACGTCCAAGCATTTGTTTGCAAGGCCTACTTAAAAATAACTTTAAAGAAATAGAAAAAACGCTGTTGTTCTTTTAACTAAAAATTAAAATATGACATGTGATACATCGTTGAATTTGTAATAAAAAATGGGATCAGATACAGGGTGTACCTTTTTTCGAGCCATATAAAAAAATAAAGTTGATGATGGTTTCTTGAAAACGAAACGTCGGGTATAAAATCTAAAAATACCATCATGCAGTAGCTAAAAAGTGCCAATGAAAAAGTGTTATTAGTTTTTTTATATCTCTTCAAATAAAGTCAGAAAAATTAGATCGATATAGTCAAATTTTGGTTTTGGCCAAATATCTCAGCAGGCTATGAAAATTTTTGAAGTTTTTAAACGGCATGTAAATATGCTTTAAAAAACACAACTTTTTCCTAATTTAACCTAAGCTGTATCTCCAATAGGTACTGAGATTCCCATGCTTAGGATCCTTATCTTGGACACACTGTATAATCCCGTATAATGTGAACGATTTCCATAAACCGAAATAGTAACAATATTTTTTGTTTAACGTATTTAAAAATCTATAGCCGCTTCCCCCACCAATGAAAAGGTATACGCTATAAAACATATTATTCTTCTTATCATCTAAGCTTCGCAACCCAATAGGTCTGAGCTCGAGTAAATCCCCATTTAGCATCGGGGGCTCCCCTACTATTATTACACACCAGTTCATCGGTAATTTGTCATTTTGTAATCGTAGATTGTTAATATTTTTCGTAAACCCAAGATGATTTGAGCATTATTACAAACCCAGGGCCACTAATAATCCTTTTAGACTTGGGGCAACATGTTTTAATCTTAATGAACCTTTTAAGACCAATATGGTCCAACATCTTAAACTTATGTCTTTAAATTATTTTCTTTAACAATATTTCGGGCATTCAGTCGAGCTATCGATAAATTTTTTCGTCCGATGGATATGTGGCTATGAAGTAGGGCTGTACGTTGTTTTGCTGATAGTAAGGTCCTCGGCCCATTGTCGAGTAAGTCGCAGTTGGGACTCTAAAGGCACCTGAAAATATAAATAGGTTAGATGAAGAGTATAAATTCAAAACCAGACATTTGACATCTAAAAAACTACACAATCAACAATGCAAGTCAATGTTATACCATAATTGGTCCGGTGATGGCTTAGCGTGTAAGGCGTTAAGTCGTTGAGCGCACAACGGACGTGAGGTGGGTTCAAATCCTGCTGAGGCCAAATACTTATTTATAAGTTGGTCGGAAATTTAATGGTTAGCTCAAGTACAGACTTTAAACCAATCTTAGTTCAAATTTTTAGTCACAAGATTCGCGGTATCCGCCATGCAAATAAAGAATGTAAAACTTGTATATCCCGTTGTTGGCTACTTTTTGTATTCCTTTTTTTTGTCAGATTAGTCTTTCAGGAAGTTATCTTAGATTTTTTTTTTGTAAAATCTACAGGGAAGCTAATAATTAACCCTCTTAAATTTAACATGGTTTTCCTTTGCTCCGCTCGCGGACGCACCAACCGGTATGTCCCCTCTAAATTTAAACCAAACTGTCCCAAATCACCTAAAATTTAAACTATAACAAATATGCCATTGCCTAAGAACTCCCTAACTAAGAGGAAAAATACTGTAGCATTTTTGCTGTATTTCTCTCATATGGTATCGACCAGCGATACGATAAATTATACGGGGTGATTCAAAAATCGATCACGAAACTTAAGGGGGTGACTTGACAAAATAAGGGTAGAGCTTCATAAAATGTTTTTCAAAATGTCATTCATTTTGGAGTTAGAAGCCGTCAAAGTTCAATTTTTATTTTGGTTTTTCGCCATATTGCATTTATGTTTTAACCAATCCAGTTGATATTTGGCACACAAATCGAGCTTTGCAGATTCTAAAATTTTAAAACAAGTACTTTTTAAATACCGCCAGAGAGCACTTTACATAAAAATTAAAATTTATTTACATCATAACTTTTATTTTGACAGATATCGGAAAGCTGGGGGCGCCATTTTATAGACAATCAAAAACCCAAAAAATAAAGTACTCTTTATTAAAGTCGATAAACCTCACCGTTTAGGCACCAATAGACATCAAAATTTTCATCAATTTCAATCAAATTACCTACATACATACAGGGTGTCCAGTAACTCAACCGACAAACTTTACGGGGCGATTCTACAACAGAAAATAAGAAAAAAACTTCATATAAACATAAGTCCTAAACGTCTTAGCTTTTGAACTACAGTGTGTTATATATTTAAAAAAAAAACTTTTTTTAATTTTTATTAATACCTCGTAATTCAAAAACTAACACGTTTAGGACATATGTTTAAATGAAGTTTTTTTCTTATTTTTTGTTGTAGAATTGTTTGGTTAAATTTGTCGGTTGAGTTACTGGACACCCTGTATGTATGTAGGTAATTTGATAAAAACTTTGATGTCTATTGGTGCCTAAACGGTGAGGTTTATCAGTTTTTAATTGTATATAAAATGGCGCACCCAGCTTTGCGATATCTGTCATATAAAAATGATGTAAATAAATTTTAAGTTTTAGGTTCTGGCGGTATTTAAAAAAGTACTTTTGTCTGAGCTGAATTTGTGTGCCAAAAATCAGCTGGGTTGGTTAAAAATAAATGCAATATGGCAAAAACAAAAAAATTGCACTTTGACGGCTTTTAACTCGAAAACGAATGACATTTTTTAAAAAATTTCGTGACCGATTTTTGAATCACCCTGTATAATGAAATATTATTGCTTACCTTGAGGGGGATATGCTGCCATCTTATGCGGTAAAGTAGCAGCGTAACTTGGGGGTATGGCATAGAGAGCAGTACCTGCTGAAGCTGAACCTTGCGGTGCCCCTTTAACGCTACAAGCACAACTGCTTCCCGATCCAATGATGCCTGGTGCGACAATAGAACCTGCAGTTACAGGACCCCCTCTGTACTGGTTGCTTGTCATTCGTAACCTAAAGTACCAAATTAAGACACATTTTAGGTCATTTATATATGCATTGAATATGCTATTTAGCGATTTTATTAATTATTAAGGTAATCCCTGGTAAAGGGCATGTCTATACACATGTTATATTTTAAAAATACTATACAGTGTGTCCCCTATGGTACACACTTAATATCAGTCCTGAATAATTCATATCAAAAATACCTATAGATAACGAGTTTTATTACAATATTCGAAATGTAACAAATATAAGCTAAATAAATGAAAAGGTTTTTTTTTAGTTTGACACCCTGTAGATATAAAGAAGGAAATAAAACTTTATCATCGATTTCTGCTTTGTGTTGTAACTTAGTAGGTTTATTTCTTATGGATCAAGATCTTAAAGTCAAGCTGGAATGATACATTCCTCGGAAAATCACTTTCTACAGTCTTATATACAGTGTGTCCCAGGATAGGTGTTCAAGAGAACAAATGGACCAAAATAATTTTGAATTTTTAAATGTCCTTTTGGGATAACTGGTCGAATGGTCCAAAACTGATAAATACAAAAAAAATTACCTTGATTGGTAATATACAGTGTGAGTTATAACTAAAAATATAAAATATGACCAAGAGTAAACTACTTACCTTTATTTTTAAAAATAGGACAAAATTCTATAAGTAAGTGTTGTAGATAATTAAATTTTATGTCCCAATTTAAAGTTAAAGAATTTATGTAAAAAAATAGTTTTTTTTTAATTTTTTACAATATGCATTAACAGCACTGATCTGAATGGATTGCCAATGTTATTACCTGCGTGAAACAAGTACTTTTTATGAGCTAAAAATGTGTTTGTGCGGTGATTCCCGAGGTTGACGCGCAGACGCTAAACAGAATATCCGCATTATCGGAAAGAATTTATCGACCCCTTGTCTGGGTCTCCCGTTCGAAGTACGGTAGTTAACCGACACGGTCAGACCGCGGACGGAGAGCACGGTGTGCCGGTGTTGTAGTCTGCCATTGTTTTTAAAGGCGCATGTTTCTTCACCCCCGATTTGTTTACTACGCGAGGTCACAATTTTGTTCTATTTTTTTTTATCTTTGGACAAACCACGAAGGCTAAAAGCCTAAATACTAACGTAGCGTGGGTGTCTTAAGCGAGGTAAGAGGGAGTTTGTTGACGCGGGACTTAAAAACTTGAAGATTTGGGTGGAAGGAAAGACCTCCGCGAGCAGCAGGTTCCACATTCTAGAAACTCCAGGGATAAAAGAACAAACAAAGTGAGAAGTTCTAGGCCTGTCCAGTTGGACCGTATAGGGATGCATACGCGCGGAACCACGAGTTTCTCTGTTGGGAACCGTAAGCGGAGGAACTATACTGGACAATTCTTCAGAGCAGAAGCCATGGAAGTACCGATAAAAAGCGATAAATCCCCCACACCCCTACGATATCTGCATTGCTCTGCGTTTGTTTTCCAAGTCAGGTTTAGTGATGGGTTTAGGAACCTGAAAACTGGAGTGAAGGGTACTATTGTCGGCGAAACTATGAATGGAATTAGTTGTGGACGAGAGAAGGTCGTTGATGTGAAGAAGAAACAGCGTTGGTGCCAAAACTGAGCCCTGAGAGGCTCCAGCATTTACTTGGTGAAAGCTTGAAGAATGGCCCTCCACAATAACTGATATACTAGAGAGCCAAGTACAGAGTTTAGTTGAAAGACCATAGGAAGGAAGTTTATTAAGAAGTGCGGCATGCCAGACCTATTTTAAAAATAAATGTAGTTAGTTCCTGGGCTCTGTATAATACCAATTGGAGTAAAATTTTGTATTTATTAGTTTTGGACCAAGCAACCAGTTTTCCCAAAAATTCGTTTTAAAATTTAAAAAAATTTTGGGCCATTTCTCCTCTTGTAATACATATATGTTGCAACAAACTATATAAGCATTGGTCTTGGATGTTTAAAATTCTTTTTTCGTAAAATATTTGATCAGCCAGATAATGAACCAATGGCAATATTTTTTTTTTTGTAAAGTACATATTGATGTAAAAATGCTAAAAGCATAAAGTAGTAATGCCAATAACTATTAAAAGTCACTTACCTTATAATACAAATTATAATAATTAAAATAGCAATAAACGCCACCACTCCTCCAACAATACCAATAATTAATGTATCGTCATTATTAAGTGTAGATTGACCGGTCGAAGCAGTTTTCACCTTAGGTTGGGTTTTCTCGGTGGGTGGCATCGACCAGATTATATCGGGTTCTGTTGTTTTTTTCTGCAATCTACCAGAATCCGTTAAAATTGAAGTTGAAGGTTGCGTAGATGTTCGCTGTACCATTTTTTCGGATCACAAGTTAGTTCGTCATCACCAATTTCAACAAGAAGTTTCCCTACAAGCATAAAAAGAGTTTGAATTAAAATTCTTGGAAAAATGTGTAATTAATTCGATTCATTCATTTTATTTCAGGGTGTTATTTTTTTGAAATCACACTTTTTGTCATACCCTGTACATCTTAAGAGATAACAAAAATCTGATTACTGATTTGAAAACTACAAAACCAACTTAACAAACTAATGTGTGTATTTATTTTTACTAGCTATGATTCCCGGCTTCGCTCGGGAGTTGATATGAGACCCAAATAACCGTTGTTCTGAATGAAGTTCAAATACTCGACAACAGATGGCGCCACTACACTTAATTTCCAAGTTGTAGGGTTGGAAGAGTTCTTATATCTTTAAAAATACGCCCTTTAGGGTAAAACGGGAACTTTCTTGTTCGAGGGGGATAAAGGGCTATCACACTATATAAGTCCCTTTATCGTATCGGGACTCCTTTTCAAGTTTTATCGGCACGCACATTTTATCAACTTAGTTTTATTATATATATAATGACAGTCAAAAATAAAAAAATTAGAAAGGTTGAAAAGTATAACTACACCATAATTTCATTGTCTATTTAAAAATTTGTGTTTGCTTTTAGAATAGAGATACCGATATAAATTATAAATAGAAATGGAAAGAAAATATGAGGCTTCAATTCAATTCAATATACTAGTAAAAAATTGTGACGTTAAAATATTCCACTGAGTGTTAAAAATTTGAGTCAAAATACAACTATTCCATGGATAACACCTTATCCTATAAAACTTTTTGCAATCCCCATGTAAAAAAATAATCTTGATAAAAAACGCTATTACTGGATGAAAAGATTATTAAAATCGTTTAAAAACCAAAAAGTTTTTTTTTATCTTTGGACAATCCACGAAGGCTGAAAGCCTAAATACTAACGTACCGTGGGTGTCTTTAGCGAGGCAAGAGGGAGTTTGTTGACACGGGACTTAAATACTTGAAGATTTGGGGGAAGGAAAGACCTCCGCTGGCAGCAGGTTCCACAGTCTAGAAACTCTAGAGATAAAAGAACGAACGAAATGGAAAGTTCGGGGCCTGTCCAATTGGACCGTATAGGAATGCATACGTGCGACACCACGAGTTTCTCTGTTGGGAGCTGCAAGAGGAGGGACTATACTGGAAAATTCGTCGGAGCAGAAGCCGTAAAAGTATCTATAGAAGAGCGATAGATCTCCCACAGCTCGACGATGGGCAAGAGAAGTAAGTCTTTGAGTAAGTAAAGGATCATTAATAAGACGAACAGCCCTTCTTTGAATGGCATCAAGAATGCCGAGGGTTGTAGGGGATGCCATTCCCCAGACATGAGAACAATATTCCAGAGAGGGTCGAATTTGGGACACATACAAAGTGTATAAATTGGAAGGAGAAAAATACTTTTTGGCTCGGAAAAGAAATCCAAGCTTTTGAAGCCGCGGTGGCTATAGACACAATGTGTGCCAGTAAAGGTTATTCTCAAATGTGACGCCCACAAGGTTAAATGTGTCCCTCTGCTAAACCTGGCCACTCATAAGCAAAGGATGAGTGTTTGATGATTTTTTTCGCGACAAGGAACACGATTGTGTTTTGGATGCATTAAATTGAACGAGATTTTTGGCGTCCCAAGCCAATATCAAATTGAGATCCTGTGAAAGAGATATCTGCATCACCCTGCGTTTGCTTTCCAAGTCGGGTTGAGAGATTGGTTTGGGAACCTGAAAAGTGGAGTGAAGGGTACTATCGTCAGCATAACTATGAATGGGATTGGTTGTGGAAGAAAGAAGGTCGTTGATGTAAAGAAGAAACAAAGTTGGTGCTAGTACTGAACCCTGAGGCACTCCAGCATTAATTTCGTGAAAGCTTGAAGAGTGGCCATCAACAATGACTGATATACGTCGATTAGAAAGATAACTGGAGAGCCAAGAGCAAAGTTTAGTTGGAAGACCGTTGGAGGGAAGTTTATTAAGAAGTGCGTCATGCCAGACTTGGTCGATAGATCCAGAGTGGCTTTCCAGTGACGCAAACAGAGCGCTCCCGAGTAGCTCAGGAGCATTTCGTTCTACTTTATGGCGTTCCAGTGACGGAAAGTGTTATGCACCTGAGCTACTCCGTTTTTCTTTCCCCTTGCCCCTCATGCACCAACCCCTCTTTTGGTATTTGTGCTTCAAAGGTGTTTTTTTATGGTTAAGGATGGATTTTTTAAAATTATTTATTTAAAATGGAATTAGATATGAAAAAGAGATTATTATTATAAAGCCAAGAAAGGTTAAAAACAACGAAATTTTAAAATTTCTTAAAGTATCTATCTTTCCTTGTCTAAGGATGCGTTCCAGTGACTAACTTTTTAGAGCAGTTCAAGAGCTTCAAGCCCTGGAGCGTGAAGCACAAAAATTTTCGTCACTGGAAAGCCACCAAGAGCAACGATCTGGGACTCACCTAGAAACTCAAGTTATTTAAGATTGAATTTTGACAAAACCTTCTTTGTCCGGTTTTTTGTCCAGAAGCGTATTTTAGTAGCAGGACAGTATACGTACCAGCTAAATAGGAAGGTCCAGCACATCTTATTGTGGTCATATGCAAGGGCAGCCATCTTCTTAAGGCTCTCGAGTTACAATCACATATAATAGGATTCGATTGCAAACCTACTAGCTTAAGATCCCCTCTTCTATCTTCTAGAGTTGATAACAGTTGGGTACTTAAAGTAGTCAACTGATTTCCCGTTACGTCTAGAGTCGTTTTTGATGATCTGGGTACAGGGAAAAATAGAGCTGGGGGAAGAGATGTTAGCGAAGTATTCATGAATCGAATTGTTACTTCAGGACCTAAAAATCAATATTTGTATAAATTTTATACATATAACTGAATCATTCAGGTAAATATTTAGTATACGGTTTTCTGCTATTTTAACGATTTTTTAAAAAATTTGACCTACATGTTATCTATTAGTTGCCCTTAATAATAATATGAAGGCGCACTTATAATTTTTTTTTATATATTTTTTTATAATAAAAAATGTTTTTTTTTGGCATTTGTCCACTTTTATTATGGACAATTGGCAACGTTGTATAAATGTTTAATAATAAAAGAGGGTAGATGGTATTTATTTGGGTACACGCCAAAATAAAATTAAAAGTACTAAAAACCAAAAAATATTAAACAAGTAAAAAGATAATTAAAAATCGACGTTTCGGTGGCAAATCTGCCACCGTTGTCAAGATAAATGTAATAAAAATAATAAAAATAAAAACTTACTATTATTTAGGTTTTAAAATTTTATATTTATCATATTTTTTATCTTTATTCTCAAAAATTAGTGGAAAAAATGTAATTTTTACTTAATTTTAGGCTGTATTTTTGTAAAATTGTAAATGAGCACAAATAATTAGATTGATGGTAAATATTTTGTTTACCTTAACATTGATGATATAATGCTAAGATCCTTAATCTGCGCAAATGCAAAACAACTTAGAAAGCATTTGCATGAATATGCACAAACTAGTCATCATACCATCATACCGTGAATGTTAAGTAAAATAAATTATCCACTATCAATTTAATTACTTGTTTCTTATTAACGGTTTTTAGGTATTTTAGATAAATTACAACTTTAAATTATCAAAGAAGTTTGGCTTGTTGTTAGGTTTACCTGACTATAAAAAAGCTAAAACAAGTTAGGTATAAAAATTGTTATTGTATAAGTAAATCCTTTGATAATTTATTATTTGTGCATTTTTAAGTTATAAGGTTTTATACTAAACTAAGGTATTAGTTTAAAATGTAGCGTTTACTATTCTTACCTAATTCTGTAAAATACAGGTCCGTATTACGGTTAAACCATAATGTGAATTCGAAATAAAATTGGTTTTAAAATTTTGATATTAAAATCTCAGGACGTATTTAAAAAATGTAAGTTAGTGATGCTTAGGGGTTTTGTTAAGTTATGCTTGGTTTATTAAAGTAATTTAATGATTTAAAATGAAAAATTAATAATTTTTTCAAATTTTTAAAAATACAGGTCGGTAAAAATATAAAATCCTACTGTGTAATACATGATTAAATTTGTATTAAAATTAGCTTTTAAATTTTAATATTGGAATATCAGGACCGTATTAAAAAAAATGATGATGGTTCTACGAAAACGAGACGTCGTATATTAAATTAAACTCTACCATTGGATGGACCAGAAAAAGTGGCAATAAAAAAGCGGTATTTATTTTAAAATCCGAATATAAATAAGACCAGGTTTTTTCCAGACATCTCCGGAAATACTCGGAATTTTAAAACTTATAAAAAGCATATTTTTAGGCACATAAGACTTCAACTTTGTTTCCATTTAACCGACTTCGTATCTCTTTTCATTTCTAAGATGCGCGCTTGTGGCTGCTCCGGTTGTATCGGCAGCATCGATCTCCGGAGTTAAGCAGTGAAGTGCGCGCCCATAACTTGGATGGGTGACCGGCGTTGTCGGTTTTAGGCAACGGCACGCGGTGTTCTGAACGAACGGACCGAGCAGCAACCATCCAAGTTATGGAATGAATGGTGTGTGAATGGGAAGGAGTAGGGGTCAAGGTACAATAAGCCTTCAGGCTGCAGTGCACCACCTAGGGGGACGGTCGTCGGACCTGGGTGGGATGACCCCGAAAGGGCGAAAGAAAAAAAAAAAAAAAAGATGCTCATACTGACCCTCCTTATTTTGGACACGTTGTATATGAATAATGTTTTTGGAAACCTTTAAAAGTGATAAAAAAACTTGGTAAAACTAAGGTAAATCGTTCAAATAAATTCATTAACTAAATTAAATATTCCTGACTTTATAAAATTTTATAAATTTAATACTTATTTTTAATATTCCTAACAATAATAATTAAACGAAGAAAGTCGCTTGTCTCCACCTAAACATATATATTTTTGGCTTCCTTTTCAGTTAGCAGGGTGTAAATAATTTTTCTTTATTTTTTTTTGTAACGAGCAATATAATAATATATTTTAAAATATATTAAACTTAACTCTGGCACAAAATTTGCTATAAATATTTTGCACAAAATAAAGTATAATTTTCGTTTTTACTTCAACAGGGTAATTTTGGTTAATTTTGACTACTTTTGACCCTTTAGATCTTTTTTTTAAATGCCGCTGTTTTTTAAATTAAAATATACTAATTTACACTCCTAATTAAAAAAACGGGATAAACAAAATTTTGTTCAAATTAAATCTCAAAAACTTTTTTATTAAACGTACGTAAATGTTTAATGTCGTTTTTCCATTTTAAGTTATTACAACCAGAGGACCGTGTAAAAGATATTTTAATGCTTTTTTAAATTGTATATCCAAATTTATTTTAAAATTAAAACAAAAAAGAATTTATGGTTTCGTCCCTTACTTTGTGACCGTACATTTTAAATTAATAAAATAAAACAAAATATATACTTTGTTCATAGTCACTTTAATTGAATATTTAGCCGTGACAGCTGTTTCGTAGTACAACTACATTTTCAAACGTACTGACAAACTAAAATTATGTTACTTATATATAAACAGTTATACCTAATAAAAACATATTTTTTTAATTTTTTTTGAAATTATATGTATGGACAAAAAAAAATTATTTTAAATTATTTTAAATATAATGAAAACATATATATGACATAAACAAACAGACGGACTAGCTATGGGTTCCCTTTTTAAGCCCTTTAATGGCGGAGATATTTATGTCAAAACTAGAAGAATCATTTATAAACTCCAAACATTCAGATAAGGTTATATTTTGGTACCGATATGTGGATGACATACTTGTCGGCTTTTCAGGAAACGAGACAGAGCTAAAAAATATTCTTAATTATATTAACTCTATACACCCTAAGATTAAATTTACTTTGGAAATAGAACAACAAAACTCCATTAACTTTTTAGATCTTAAAATAACAAAAACTAACTACGGAACCATAAATTTTGATATCTATAGAAAACCAACTTTTACTGATATTACAATACCTAATGATTCTTTACATCCAATTACCCACAAAATGTCAGCATACAGATCAATGATACATCGCGCATTTTCCATTCCACTTTCCAAACAAAATTTAGAAAAAGAATTAAACACTATAAAAAACATCGCTCAAAACAATGGTTATCCACCACCCTTAATAAACTCTATAATTAATAAGAAACGTAAACAACTCACCCTCAACCAAATTTACCCAAAAATACCTGAAAAACAAAACCAACCATTTAAAACCCTAACTTATTTTGGCCAAATATCACAAAAAATTTCGAACACCCTGTCTAAACACCAGAAAATAGCACATAAACCATCAAATCGATTATCAAACATGATATTTAATGTGAAAGATAAACAAAATAAATTTAAAAAATCAGGAGTTTATAAGCTTACTTGTGAAGAGTGTAATAGCTGTTACATTGGACAAACGGGAAGAAATTTCGAAACTAGGTTTAAAGAACATAACTCATGTTACAGGTTAGGGAAAACAACATCAAATTTCGCAAACCATTTTCTGGAAACCGGACACAAATTTCCAGAAATCAATAACCTAAAAATATTACATGTAGAACAAAAAGGGCGAAAACTAGATATATTAGAAAATATTGAAATCTATAAACATAAAAAAACAGAATGTACATCTGCTTAACACACAGATTGACCTAGGAAATCTACCCCTTGTAAAACTTTTATAAAATATAGCAATAAAATCTTTAAATTTTGCAACGGTACCATATTGATTTTAAAATCTTTTTAAAAAATATGTTTTTTATTAGGTATTACTGTTTATATATAAGTAACATAATTTTAGTTTGTCAGTACGTTTGAAAATGTAGTTGTACTACGAAACAGCTGTCACGGCTAAATATTCAATTAAAGTGACTATGAACAAAGTATATATTTTGTTTTATTTTATTAATTTAAAACAAAAAGTTTTAAGTCACTTTGTTAAAGTGAAGGACAGTTTAGGCTCTTTGGTATTGACTACTGGCGTGAAGTTAATAGGGTGAATACAAATAATAGTGATATGTATGCAAAATTTGGCGATAATCAGTACATTAAAAAAAGTGCTAAAAAAAAACACATTTTTTTCTTTAACATCTTCTTTCTCTGTTAATTTTAAGTTTTTGACAAAAAATTATAAATGTGTAATTTCCCTGTATGGACGAAATTTTTTTAAATCAAGTGTACTAGGGGAAAGTGGGGTGGATTCATACAAGGGGCACCTACATACATTGAGTTTATCCGAAGTTAGACACGAAATATAGTAACGTAAGTGGGTGTGCACAGTTTTTATATGTGTTTACAGACTAGTAAAGTTGTATAATTTTCGGTGCGGTAAGATTGAGTGCACAACATGGAACGTGTTTTTGCCTCACGTAAGTAATTTCATACCGTAGCTTTGGACATTTTTTATGGCCAGGTACTATTTTTGGATTAATTATTGCTATTTAATGCTAATTATAATAATACAAAGGCACTAATTTAATGTGTAAATTAATATAGATGAAGTAGGGGTTTTCTATTTCATATTTTTTATTAATTAGCATGTGATGGGGCAAATTCATACACAAGTATATGGGGCACATTCATTACTTTATAAATGTACCTCTGGCCCTTCATGAATATTTTTTAACTACTATTTTTTGTTACACAGACAATTATAGTTATAAATGTTATATAAAGTAGTTTAACTGAAGTAATGGTTTCATTTTTACGGAAAAAAACAGGGTGCTTTATAAACTTTGTGTCTTTGGATGTCAAGGATCAGTTAATTTATCAGACATAGTGATGATATTACTACAGATCTTAGGTCATAATCTGTTAATGACATAGGCATATTAATTTTAGGTTTTGTAAGTTAAGGTATCTTTGTGTTAACTAGAGTTTTTTTATTTGATATAATTAATAATGTATAAGCAATATTTTTTTTACATTTTACTATTATTAGTTTTAATAAATATAACTGACTAAAACAAAGAATGTTAATAGGTATCTTTGGTAGATAACCATACATGTATCGTAGAGTCCGTTTAATGACACTCTTGTCTACTAATCGTGGCTTATGTTCATATCACGAAACTATTGCGATCTTAAAATAGGCATTAACAGATTTGGATAAAAATGTTTTTAATTTTGAATTTTACTAATTGTTTTGTATGTTAAAAAAATATATATTGTGTGTTTTTATAAAGTATTGTATAAAACAATAATAAACAATAATTATGACGAATTAATAGTGATGTTTATTGTGCCCCTTCGGTTGTATGAATGTACCCCACTAATGGGGTACATTCATATATTTTGCTTTTTTTGTAAAAGTCTTATGGAAACTCGCGCATGTAAATTTTCAATAATATTAAGGTTCTACCTACTACAATATAAAATAGTTAAACTACTAGTTTATCATAAATTAAAAGAGATATACTTAAAGCACGGCATTCCACAAAGCAAAATATAACAACTGTATGAAGCCTCCCCACTTTCCCCTAATTAATTAATGTCGCTGAAACTTTATTTATAATTTTACTCTTCTAAATTACGTAATGATTAACACCAAAATCCCATCTTTGTTCGTCAATGGATTTTGCCCAACCAAAAAACGCACGGCGAGAGAAGATGTTGCCACAGCTCCATTTACCTCTACTCAATCAATTTCTTGTTAAACTAGAGCTCAATATATCTACGTCAAGAAGTATAACGTTAAGTTTTCTACATAAACGACATGAAACATTAAAGTGGTTCCGACTTGTAAGCAGAAAGTATTTTGGTGTTATGAATTGCATAATTAAGTATATTTAAATCGTTTATTTTAAAAACCTGTTACCTAAGTGCACTTTATTTAATTTTCGGTAAACGATAAAACAACTTTTTATCTTTAAAACTCATAAAGATTATGGCATATTTTTTTTTAACTTTATAACTTATTTAAACAGATGGTAATTGTATTAAGACTCTTACTAAATACTTATTACTTATACTTTGCTTAAAAAAGAATAACTATTTTTTTGTACTTGACTTGTTTTAGCCATAAAATAAACTTATACATGGTGTCAATAAAAGGTGCAAAAAAGAGTGTTGAGGGAAGTTAGAAGAAATTAGAATTATATATAAATATTACAGTAAACTTCAAATAGCGCCACTTGCGGTATCTTGCACAAATTATAAATAAAATAACTTCTTTGTGCCACTATGTATATAATTGTTAAATAAAAATACTTCCTATTATATTTTAATTATTTATCATAAAACGGTATGGTAAAAGTTGATTTAAGCAGCCCTTTTTGAGATATCTGGATTGAAACAAGATCCTGTATGGCCACTGGCCAGGTTTAAGCTAAACGGGGTGTTTTAAAATAAGATTCTAATCTTTTAAAGTGTAAATCCTTATGTGATTTTGGTAAGACAATTTTAAATAAACCTATGTCCTAAATGGCCTAACTTTTGAGATACAGAGTGGTAAATTTTTACAGAAATAAGCTTTGTTTCCACTGTACGTCCTAAAAGTTAAGACATTTAGGAAATATATGTTTATTTGAAGTTTTCTTCTTAAAATAAAAAGTGTAAATCCTTATATGATTTTGGAAAGAAAAGTTCGAATAAACCTATGTCATAAATATCTTAACTTTTAAGATACACAGTAGTAAAAAAATATATTTTTAAAACTTTATCACTTTGTATTTCTGGTTGGTTAAACAGGTCTGTTTTAATGCCTTTAAGGGATGTAATACACCTAAAATTAAAAAAATCTTAATATGTTAGTATAGTCCTTTATAACGTAAATTTTAAAAAATAGTTTTTAGTATTTCTTAAATTAAAGAGTCGGAAAGTCACTATAATCATTGAATTTTTATGTACCTTAGAACTTTAAACGCGTCTTCTCAAAACTGTGCTTTTAAATTGACGGGCACAATAACTCAAAAGTTATTGACCGAGCTAAAGCTAAAATTTTGCGCACGTCGTTTTAACAACAATATTTTTCTGAACATACAGAATTCCGATTTTTTTTTAACTTTTCTGGTTCACCGACAAATTATCATAGAGTAAAATGCTCTAATATCGGATAGTTGTCTAATATCGGAAAGTGATGATTCTCAGAAATCTGTATCTGATAATAAAAACCTGTCTGCAGTTCAATATGGCACTAAATTTAGGCCAAGGTATAATATTTTAATGCTAATATGAAAATATAGAGGGTTGAAGGGTTATTTTTGTTAACTGTGAATTTTTTGAGTGCTAATTGGTGCCGCAGTTTTTAGATATTTTGGTAAATTATTAAATTTGACTCTATTGTTCAAAAAAGTCTACAATATGTTTACTCCTATTTGGTGCATGCAAGAAAAAGTAATAATAACGTTTCTTTGTCTTATTAAAGAAACGTTAACCAAAAGACAATTTGCCTAAAATCCGATAGTTATCTTTATTTTAACTATTCACAGAACGTTTCGGGCAGTCCCATCTCAGTCCGTTTTTAAGTGTGTAAATAGTTAAAATAAAGATGACGGAAGTCCAAAATTCTTTTATTCTAACTTTAAAATTTTTGTTTTAATTATTTAACATGCAAAACGGTTTATTTCTGTTTAATATATTATGGTTAGGTAAAGCCTATAATTTGTATTGTTATAAAAACATTACAGAATTATTGAAAATTTCAAGTTAATATGGGGCTTTAAAAATATTCCATATCAGGGTAATTTACCCTAATAATTAACACAAAAAATTTTGGTTTTTAAATTTCAAATCACTATAACTAATGCTAAAGTATCCGCCGATTAAGAAGTCTCTCTTCGACCTTTGTACAATAATTTAGCGCACAGCGGCCAATTTAAATATTTAAAATTAAAATAAATCTTATATTATTTTAATATTTGAGTAATCTACATAACAATTTTTAAAAATATATAGTTACCCTTTTATTAAAAAAAAAACATAAAAAGCAATGAAAATTTAAGCGTTTACAGGTATCTCCCCCTTAAGGATTATTTTGGCATGCTCATTACAACAAAACATGTTTGGTAAAGTAAACAGTAAACACTAAGCGCCTTTACACACTAAGCCGGTTTTGACGGACAGAGAGATAAAAAATTATACGAAGCCTTTGAGTTTGCCGACTTTCACCGTTCTCTGCGTATGAAAGGTTTCATTTGACTCCATACACTTTGATAGCATTGGTCCGTCGTCCGTATTTCCGTCTTTCGCTAATATGAAAAGGCAGTAAAGATACAAAATTACCAAAGATAAGTTTAGTTTTTTTTTGTTTTAATATAAAACTTTTAAATTTAACATAAATAACACATAAAATAAAACACATATTAAAATTATAACCCATTGGTTTTTCTAAAATAAAAGGTCAAATTTGATATATGACAAGCATATTACTTATATTATTTGTATATTTTTTTATCTTATATGAGAAACAAAAGGAGAAAAGCACAAACTAGTAAACACGTCTTTTTTTTAATTTTATAGCAGGACTATAATTTAAAAATAAATCGAAACGCCGGCAATAAAACAAATAGATTTTGTTTTTAAAATATAACGACTTCTATACTTAACATACAACCTTAACGGTATAAAAGCTGGCACACTAGCTATACTTAGATGTATATTTAAAATTAAAATCAACGGATTTAAATATTTACTTTTTAATATACCTCGTCAACAATACAATCCTAAAGGTTTTATACACAATAATTTAAAGTTTTTGTATTTTGTGAAACCTCAACAAAACCATACTTTTAGTTAGGCTGGAACTATTATTAATTTTTTTTATTATTATTTTTTTTTATTTATAATTATTCAGAAACTAAAAAATTTTTTTAAATTAAATTTTATAAATGGTTAAAGTAAAAACAAGACCCAAATAGGCGTAAAAAGGTTAAAACTAAAAAATATATAAACATAATTGTTTATTTTTTATTAATCCACCTAATTATCGTTACATGTTTTACCTTGTATACCAGTAAATCAATAATGTAAATGTTTATTTTGCCTGTTGCGGATAATGTAATTCCAATAGAAAAATATTTTCTATCTCTGCACGTAATTGAAATAAAATATCGCAGCACATTTGTCCACTAAACCGGTAATAATCTCCAATGATGGAACGTAAAAACTCATAAATAATATTTTTTATTTTAATACCTGAAGGAAAATTCTGGTCGCTTAAAAAACCCAAAACACGGATACAAAAATACTTAGAGCGACTAAATTATCGCCAAAAGCAAAATATTAAATTAAAAGCTAAATTTTTCTCTAATTAGAAAATCTCCTTTTTAATATTCAGGCCACAATTAACAACTTTGATAAAAAATCTCTTAAGAATATTTTGGCGGGTTAACGTTAAATAATAAGTCCAAATAAAAACAAATGAGACTGTAAAGTATGGGCTAAAATTAAATTCCTTATAGAGAAATATTAAAAAGGAAAAAGGCAACACCGTAAATGGTATTTTTTATAAAGAGAAGGTTTAAATAAGGTCCCATTTTGTATTTTTAATACATCTTATTTTTGTTTTGACTACTAGTATAAATATTTACTAACAAATATAATTAGTTATATACAGGTCTATTAAATGATTATCGAACGATTAAGATTAACAAGTAAAAAAGAAAAAAGCGACTTGCCTTAAGATAGAGTGTAACAAAAAATAAATAAGATTTTCCCCCATATTTCGAATGCAATGATGGCAATCTTCACAGCCAACGGCGACGGGCGCGAAGTATTTGGCCATTTGCAGATAATTATTTTTTATTGAGGAAAATTTAAATGCCAACAAATACTTAAATCTTTTAAAAAATATAGTTATTTCAGCTGTTTAGGCTCTTAATATTAATTTTGAAGAAATTTGGTCTTTTGTTCGGCTCATAACGCCAAGAAAGTTCAACAATTTTTTGAATCTTGTTCTCAAATCGTATAATCAGCGGAAAAAGTACCATAAAGTGGCCTCCTAGATCACCAGATCTGGCACCAAATGATTTTTTTTTTGACATGTTAACCAAAAAATGTATAGGCATTGTTATGAACATAAAAATAACTTAGCTGAACTCCGCCAAAAAAATAGTCAGATTCTTATAAGCATGAAAACCTGAAATACCTGAAAACACAAAAACCGAATTTCATGACAGATTCGGATATTGCATAAAATGGTGGTCTCTTTAAGAACCCTATAAACTAGAATCTAAAAATATTTTCGAGTTTTTATTATAATTGCCGTTAAAATACTGTTATGTTCTTTATTTTTTTGAATTATATTTTTATTTTGAAATTATTTGTTTATTTTTTCTTTTGCTATTGCTTTTTAATTTTTTAGTTTTGTTAAGCTCTAAATGGCAAAAAAATTAATGCCTTTGGCAACAGGAGTTTTTGATGCATTTAAAGCAAAAAATCAATAAATACTTAAATATTTAATATCTATGTACAAAAATGAATTAAAATATATCAAGTAGTTACACACTTTATACGTACTTACGAGCTACTGAATGCTGAACGGCCAAACGCCAGAGCCTCTCCGTGCTCGATACAGCCATAAACAATGTGAGTACGTCGGCGCTGCTGTTAATGGTGAGGGAGAAAGCAAAGGTCTTAAAAGAGTAACAGAATATAAAATACTACGAGAACAACAATGATGCCACTATGTTTCTCTCCCTTGGTTATTACAGTCCCACTCTTTTCTGCGGTTAACGGGAGACGGAATCCCGACGGGCGAGTATGGGATGCGTAGATGTTGACTACAGAGTTTCCAATTTGGTGGTTTCAGGGTAAAATTAAAATATTAGGAATTTAAAAAAATCATTAAACCTTATTTACAATATTTTTGTGTTTTTAGAATGTAATTTTATATTGTGTTTTTAATCTTTATTATTATTATTATTTTTAAATGTTAGTCAATATCGTCGACAAAGAGTACAAGATATTAAGCGGTACTATAAGCCGGTAATTCAGCAGAATAAATAATTAGGAGGTTTGCATTATTTAAAGGAGGTCATGTACCAGTTAAAACAACAATTTTTTTTAAGTTTAAAACCATCGGCTGTTAATGAAATTGTAGAAAGTGCATTTGTAATGATGAGGTGCTACTTGCACCTCGATTAACTAAGGAATGGCAAGTGCGTGATACTGCTGTTTGCACTTTAGCCAAGTTTTTTTTGTAATAGTACCAACATTTTTGATAACTTAATATTGAAGCCGGAACAGAAATATTCTGAAACGAAACAAATACCATAGCAATAAACTGAAAACTAGTAAAGAGGTTCTTTTTTGAAGATCCTGAAAAACGTATGGTGTTTTGTAAGAATATTATAGAAAAGACCAATCCCAAGCAGCATTTTTAGTCGCCTTTACGTTTCGGCGACTTTTGTTGGAAACATTAAATTTGTAATTACTATTGATAGAAACGTAATTACTACTATTCTATAACGTGCCTGCGACCAAAATGGGGAACATTTTAACGATAATAAATACGTAACGGCGACTTACACCGCTACGGCGCGCTCAAGTTCCGGCAACGTAAATATCGCTCGTTTGGTGGACACTCATGTCTTTACATTGCGTCGGTCGTCGTTTTGTCATTGTTTAACGAATTAAAATAGTATTTTATATTTAATTAGCATCTACCGTTATTCTATAACAATGATCAAAAATGAAAGTTACAATATTAT